>QNQO01002228.1:0-139761 GCA_003290165.1 Berberis thunbergii | reverse complement strand
ACGAACCGCCATGATTCCATCCCATAAAAAATCCCCAATTGGACTTGCATTCATTAAACGAAACCCTAACCTATAATGGATGAAAAAGAAAGCTCGAACTTTGATCCCCGACTCCACGAATGAAGTACGGGTTTCAAAAGGGCACACCACCAAATCAATGTTTGGCACCACCCAATCCCTTTTGACACCAATAAAAGGTCAGCTCATCTCTTTCTCTAACCACTTCTCAATAATAGTAACTACCAGCGACACAACCCTGCCCCGTCGCCGCTGGCCGCACCGCCCTTTCGGGTTTTTTTTTTCCTTCTTCACTTTTCATTTTCTCTATTCCTCTTTTTCTACTCTCTTCTCCTTTTTTTTTTCTCCTTCGCCCTCGCACCAGCCTTTGCGAGGAAAGGTGGGTCGGGTGATTGTTATTGTTTTGTCTATGTTCCTGAGAAAACAATGAGAAAAATATAAAGAGATTGAAAAGAAAAATGAAAGAGAAAAATAAATAGGAGGTGTGTGGCAAGTTGGGGGCGGCAACAACGTCGCTGCTTGTTTTGCTGCTGTTCTTGTGAAGCAATAATTCTGCTGGCCTGGGAGGTGCGCCTGGGTGGCTGCCTGAACCCCCTGGCACGCGTTCGGAGCCTCCCAGGCACGAGCAAAAATTTTGCAGAGCCAAAAATTGGGCGGGATTTGCAGAGCCAAAATTTCATCACAAAAATTGGGGGAAACTCAACGCATAGAAGAAGAAATCGAATCGAAACTGTCGAAACTTTGGGCGAATCGAAACTGTCGAAACTCGAGTGAAACCGAAATCTTGGGCGAATCGAGACTCGAGAGAGTAGAAGAAGAAGAAGAGAAGAAAGAGGAGAACAAATAGAAGAATTGTTGAAGCAACTGGAATCAAACGGAGGGAAACCCTGCGAAAGGTAAGTCCGAAACTTGAAATTTCTTGATTTCTTCTGATTTTTCTAGATCTAGGGTTTGTAGATCTAGGGTTCCTGACGGTTTTTTTTTTTTTTTTTTTTTGTATGTGAGAACAAATAGAAGAGAAAACTTGTTGAAGCAACTGGAATCAGCGACCCAAACGGAGGAAACCCGCGAAAGGTAACTCCCAAACTTGAAATGTCTTGATTTCTTCTAGATCTAGGCCAGGTAATACTTTTGTCCATGAAAGATTTTCCCCATTCTATGTTGAACTTTGTATGCTCTTTGATTCTTATAAGTGGATGTATTCATATGGAGACTCGAGGTTAGAGGAATGGAGACGGGTGAGGTTCTCATTAGCACACATTTATTTTGGTATCTTTGTCAACTTAATTGGATAACAAGAGTAGAGGAAGAAGAAATATATCAATATGATTGAGCAGATATCATTTACAAGATGAAAATTAACTTACGACTTGTTCTTTGTCTTTGTGTAAGAAAGAAAGCTACCCTCTACCTCTCGACACCAAATCTCATTCATCAATGTGGTTTTCAATTGATTAATCAATCCTTAGCTACTTCATTTGAAATGAAGGAGGAAATGAAGAAGAGTAGAGCCTTCGATCTCTTTTTGTAATATGGGTAGTTTAATTAAGTATATGGGTGTCAAAACTGAAAAACCAACACAATCTGTGTATTGAAGAATCACCCTGCATGACACAGTCTATGGATTGAAGAATCACCCTGTCCCTGCACTTAGTTGATAATTCATTTCAGTTGTGATCCAATTGTTTATACTCTTTCCTAGCCAAGTTTGTGTTTTTACTGTGCTTACCACCCTCTACACCTAATGAAGGAGGAGAAAAGCACATATGCATTAACAATGCTTCTATAAGCATGTGAGTTAGAAGCCACGTGATTTTCTTTCTGTTGTTCTTAGACGAGTTTTTTTAATCATGCTTGTTTCATCTCTTTTTCAAATGAACAATTGAGATGTGTCCTTGCTTCAACCATTCACTTATCTTTTCAATAGGTTCTTTATCCTGAAACAATGCGTCATTCTGTAACTTTTATGTGCATTAAGAAACTATTATGAATATCCATAATCCAAAACTTGGGCATCTGCTTACAAGTTGTTTTACTTGATGTTTTTTGGATTTTACTTCACTTAGTATCTCTTTGGTAAATTCATTGTCATTCCTAGATGTTTTAGCACAATGTCTGGCCCATGGAGCCATTTGTTGGGTCTTGTTAGATATACTTGTCATAAAACTTCTCCAATTTCATATACACAAGGCATGCAACAGTAAGTTTAAAAACAGAATGACCAAATAGTATTTGCTGCATTAATTAAGAGATTGATGTAATTGTTGGTGTTTTCATGTGATTTTAGATAATATGGTAAATGGAATTGAATTGTGTGAAAATGAGTGTTGTTTTTACTTGAAAAGAACATTATGTCGAAATAGAACTACATGAAATTTTTTTTTTTCAAAAACCTTTCAGGAATGGATAGTGTAGAAGAGAATGAATTGATGGAAAATGAAGAAATTTTAGAAGAGATAATGGATCCACAGAAGGGATGCATTTCAACAACATTAATGAGTACAACGATATTTTCATGATTATGGTAATAAAATAGGATTTCCAGTGAAAATAAAGAATACGGAAAAAGATGAAATGGAAAACCTATATTCATGACGCTTGCATGTGGTCGTTCTGGGCAGCATAAAAGTCAATCACAAAATGTTGTAAATAAACGGGGTACAAACTAAATGTGGATGTTTGGCTAAAATTAAGGTAAAATTTACCTTGATGGAACAGTGTCAGTGACAAAGGTAACAGTTGATCACAATCATGAATTGAGCCCTGGAAAATCTAGATTTTATCCGAAAAATAGAGTTATGAGCTCGTATGTGAAGAAGAAGCTGGTTATAATGATAGGGCGGGTATTAGGCCAAATAGAGTTTTAATTCATGTGTGGTAGAAGCTGGTGGTCATGATAGCTTGCCTTTTCTAAAAAAGATTGTTACAATTATCTGGATAAAATGAGGAGGTTGAGGCTTGGGGAAGGGGGATGCGGAGGCCATTCATAACTACTTCCAAAAAATGCAAGCTAACAATGCTGAGTTCTTTTATATGTTGGATTTGGACAGTAAAGGTAGATTGAGAAATGTCTTTTGGGCTGATGCATGGAGCAGAGCAGCTTACAAGGAGTTTGGAGATGCTGTTACCTTCGACACTACATACTTGACAAATAAGTATGAGATGCCATTTGCTCCTTTTGTTGGGGTGAACCATCACGGGCAGTCAATTCTTTTTGGATGTGGATTGATATGTGGTGAGACCATTGAAGAGTTTGTTTGGCTTTTCCAAACTTGGCTTGTGTGTATGAATGGCAATGCTCCGACGGCTATAATCACTGATCAAGATAGGGCAATGAAGAGGGCCGTTGAAATTTTTTTTCCCAACACACGACACAGATGGTGCTTGTGGCATATTAATGAAGAAGTTGCCTGAAAAGTTGTCCGGTTGCAATCAATATGATGCAATAAAGTTTGCAATGCAAAGAGCAGTTTACGATTCGTTGTCTCATGAAGAATTTGAAGTAAATTGGCATGGTTTCATTGAGAAATATTGTCTGCAAGAAATGATTGGCTGAAAGGATTATATCTTGATAGAATGCTTTGGGTGCCAACATATCAAAGATCTACTTTCTGGGCGGGGATGTCTTCAACTCAAAGGAGTGAAAGCATGAATGCCTTTTTGATGGTTATGTAAATTCGAAGACCACTTTGAAGCAATTCGTTGAACAATATGAGAATGCACTACGAAGTAAGGTTCAAAAGGAACTGAAGCGGACTTTAAATCGTTTCACCGACAGATCCCTTGCATTACTCCTTATGCTATAGAGAAAACTTTTCAAACTGCTATAGTACAAAAAAATTTAAGGAATTCCAAGAAGAGATTGCAGGGAATATATGTTGTACAATTCGTAGTGAAGTTATAGATGAGAATGGCTTTGAGGTGTACACTGTTAGACAAGACTTGTGATAGGAGATAGACAACGTTCAGTCAATTATAGTAGTATTTTAACGTTGCCGACTTCATAATCAAGTGTAATTGCCAATTGTTCGAGTTCAAGGGGATCTTATGCAGACATGTATTGAAAGTTTTGTTTGAACGAGATATTCATGCTGTACCAGATAATATGTCCTTCGGAGGTGGAGGAAAGATGTGAAGAGGGCGCATACAAAGGTTAAGATTGTTTATTCAAATTGGGGAATGAAGCCTGAAATCAAAGGTTTGACAAGATGTGCAGCCACTTCAATGAAATGGCCGAATACGCCGCTGAGGATGAAAAGAAGACATGCCAAGTTCATGAATGGATCACTTTGGAAAATGGAGCAACTCAAAACTGATAATGGTGATGAGTGTGTTGATTCACATGGGTTTATGGACTTTGGGTCCAACACTACTACTTCTGGGATGCAATCCAACATTCATAGTCCATTACCGGTTCGTAGCAAAGGTCGACGCTCTAATTCAAGGATGCAACCCACAGATGAAAAGATTCGAAAAAAAAGCACAAGGAAAAAAAATAAACAAGCAAGTAAAGATCAGGCCCTTGAGAAGAATGTGGTATGTTTTGCAAAATGTTTTTATGAATATTTAATTTTTTAAGTCTAGAATATTAAATTTAACGTACACGTCATTTGTAGGGTTGTTCCCAGATTGGAAGGCCTGAGTTAGAATATATGACACCTCATTCACTAACCCCAAATACACAGGTTTGAATTTAATATATTTACTGACGCGAATTATCACTTATGATTGTTCACTTATTATTTGTATTTGTCAACTTGAAGGATCAAACAATGCTGTCACAATCTGGTATTCCAATCTCATTCATGGATCCATATTTTTCATTGATGTCACAGGTATATATTCTAACCAAGGGGTCATACTATTTTTAGTACTATGCAATTAATTTATATACTAATATATATTATAATCGTTTTTTTTTGCAGCCACCGCCTTCAAGATGAGTTTCTGAAAATTTAAATGCTGCGAAGATGCCGAAAATGTTGTGAATATGGTGAAATGATGAATTTGAAGCCAGTGAGATGCTGATTGTTGTGAATATGCTGATTTGAAGCAGTGAAGATGTTGTTAATCTTATGAATATCTGACAATTCCTGTTATGAAGTATGAATATCTGTGAATTCAAACATTCTGTAAGAATATATGTGAATAGTATCTGACAGAAAATTATCTGTTATGAAGTATGAATTCTGTGAATTTCGTGAATAGTATCTGTAAGAATTTCTGTGAATTATGTGAATAGTATCTGTAAGATATCTGTGAATAGTAATCTCTGTAGAATTCTGTGAATTCTTGTTATGAAGTATGAAATTCTGTGAATTCAAACATTCTGTAAGAATATCTGTGAATGGTTGTTTAGGTGCTCTGTGAGTTCACTGTGGCAGTTCCATTGGATTAAATGCTATTGTTGTTTAGGTGTTCTGAGTTCACTGTGGCAGTGCCATTGGATTAAATGCTTGGTTGTTTAGGTGTTCTGAGTTCACTGTGTTCACTGTGGCACTACTACTATGTTGTTTAGGTGCTCTGAGTTCACTGTGTTCACTGTGGCACTACCAATGCTTGAAGAGATCCACCACTACTACTATGTTGTCTCACTCAGAGCACCTCACTACCATGCGGTTCACCTCACTACCATTGGATTAAATGAAGAGTGAGCTTTCACAGTGAACTATGTGGTTGTATCATGGTAGGTGCTCTACTACTGTTTAAATGCTTGGTTGTTTAGGTGGTCTGTGGCAATGCTATGTGCAGTGCTCTGTGTCAATGGTTTGTTTGAGAGTGGCATACAACCATAATCAAGAACATAGAAATGAAAACTTTCATTTCAAACAATAATCTGTACTACTTTCATTTCAAACAATAGCAGTACTACTCTGTGTCAATGGTTTGTTTGAAAACTTTCATTTCAAACAATAGCAGAAATAGAAGACAGAGGAGTGAAACAATTGAAAAGAGGATATTGTATTAGAGATATAGAAGTATGATATCAAACAATGTACATATCAAACAATATCTGTACAATGAGAATTACAAATCAATGAAGTTTGAACAACCCATTTACAATCAGAGGTTTTCTTCACCTCTAACTTGGCATTACAACCAACTCTAGTAACTGGAAGAATCCGTGGTCTCACCTTCACAAGAAATAGCACCTCTTACTTGTCTCGGGTCACCGTTATCATTTCCACTAATTTTCCGCTGATAACCTTCCTTTTGAGCAACAAAACTGACGAAAAAGAAGTGAACCATCAATGTTCGGCCTACGGGTTTATCTTTCCTACAACAAAACTTCTGCTAAGGCATTATCTTACCTCCTACAACAAAATCTCTGCAAAACCAATTTGCATGAAATAATAGAGAAATGAGAAATGATAGAGAAATCTCTGCAAAACCAATTTGCATGAAAATCTCTGCAAACCAACAAAACCAACAAAACCTCCTACAACAAAATCTTCCCATTACAAATCAAAATAATAGAGAAATGATATATGTAAGGCATTATCTTACCTGAAGCTCTGCTAACTATGTCCTCATTAAGAATAACAGCCATTCAGACTAATTTTTTGTAAATATCTAGGCCCAATGAGTGTCTAACAATTGTACAATCTACAAGCAAAAAACAGAAATAGCACGCACATTCTTTAGCTGCATAAGTTATCCTCGCAAAACTGGGCCCAAAAGCCTGCTGGTGACAAGTAGGTATAATATGCCTGGTCAAAAGCTGAAGTACTAGAAACCCTATTACTAGTCTTATGCTGTCTAGAGAAGAAAATGATCATGACTATGATCAGCAAAGGCAAAAAGACCATAAATTACCTGTCATACACGCTCAGAAATGCTCCACAAATGTCATAGACGCGTAACTTCTGATCAGTCTGTAAATGATACCAAGTTATAATCCAAAAGATATTGAATACGAGTAGGACAGAACTATATGTAAGTTAGACTACTAATAGCCTTCACATTTTTGTCTTGGTATCCTAAAATCTAGAATAATTCAAACAAAAATCTAGAATTAAAATTGGAAATAGAGGAAATCAGTGAGTGAGAAAACAGAGTACCTAATTCATTCATTCAATCTCTTCTTAATCCTTGTTCATCTACTCGGGGTAAAAATCCCACTTTCTCCACCTTTAGTTCAGGTAATCTGCAGTGACATGGAAATGAAAACTTTCAGTAATCAAACAAAGAGAAATGAAAGCTTTCAGTGATAATGCATAATGTCTAAAAAGAATTCAACCACTTTATTTGATCATTCTCATGGTATACCAGCTCTTCAAACCCCAACATTTGTTCCCAACCCCATGTAAGTCTTCAGTGCACCCTCCCTTCCACACCTTCTAACAACTTTCAAAATGGGTGATCGCATGGAAACAACCATGTATACATTTACATAGCCCACCATGGAATCCATTTCATTATGCCCTTGTGCCCCACTTATTATGGCACATTTGGTAATCTCGAAACACAATAATAACGCTCAAGTTGCACAGTTTAACTATCTTATGGCTAAAAAATTTGACTCCATATCTTCATGTCTGAACAGAGCCAGTTAAATTCATAGTTAAATTCATACCTATTCAAACTTCAATAAAACAAAACTCTAACCCAGAAGAGGCTACCAATGGCTTTGCTCATCAAAGTCTAACAAATACATTGGCGAAACCACAAGTAATTAATTCATAGCTTTTATTCTCCTAACTTGGTAATCATTGCAGTGATGAGCTGGTCATAATCCAATCCGAATCCAAACCATGGCCATCTTTCAGGCATTCGAGCTGATCATAATCCAAGCTTTACCATCTAAACATGTTTTGTAAGGTTTTAAAAGGACTCAACAAACTAATGACCCCCATCACAGCCATTTTGGTAACTAGCATGCAACTTAGAAGGGTGTGCAAGTAGTTTTAGTTCTAAGCTGACATGACAAGCATGCATACCTCTATGTTGATGAACAACCAAGCTTCTTAGCAAGACGACAATGATTCCATGGGATCGATACCTGCATTTCAAGGAAATCATTGTTGTTTAATAATTCCCTATTCCACAAAAAACCAACAACTGAGCAAGGGTGATGCTAGACTGCTAATAACCAACGTACCAATCGAAACTAGTTTGATTTCCCAGCAAACAACCTAAACTTCAGTCAGGAAATTGTCACTCCTCTTGGCAAGTGACCCCCATCTCAGCAATGACAATGATGTTTCCAGTTTGGCAATCACTTCAGAAAGAAGTCCGCACACTGATCAAACCACATTTCCACAAGGATAGAATGTTACCTTCTCAAAGAATAACCTGTAAGTATAATCATATCAGATTTTTAATTATGATATAAATGTATAAAACATAAAACCAAGGGAAAATTACATTATTGGGGAATACAATACTGACCACCATCCGCATCAGCTATCAAGTTGAGATAACCACTCTTAACAGAAGAATAGATGCTGTTAACCCCATCAAATTTATTTTCTAAATCTTGCTATAACAGTTTGCAAACCTCACCATTGCATGCAGGGAGCCAGGCAGGGCAATTTTATGATTTTGATCACAAAAATAAACAACACATTAATAAAGTTTAGCAAATATAGATAGACATGAAAGCTTTACAGACAAAAAATTAAAAAAGTGAGACACATTTTACCAACAGATTCCTTCTTCTGCTTCTTCCTTTCCTGCTCACCTTGTGACCCAAGTTCTTCGTCTTCCATGTAGTATGTATTTTCAGTTACAAAAGCATACCATACGGAAGAAAAAAAAGAACAATATGAAACACAAATTTCATTGGATTATGAAATATATTCACATAATACATATGTATGTACATATTACATTACATATAATTCCATCATTCGTTCAAGAGCTTAATAATAAATATGAAACCTAACATAATAAGTACAACTATCAAAGTATTGATTAAGTCCCTCGTGTAAGCCCAAGGATCATTGTTCCCTTCAGTGACATTTCTTTGATCATTCGATGTACCAACTTGATCATCATAAACTACATTGTTAACTCTGACATTTTCATTGTTGTTGGATTCCTCCGAATCTCTCCTCACCGATTCTGAGTGAACCCACAACTCGTATGATTCCTCAGCTTCTTCAACTGACATAAACCCTTTGTAAGAAGCACGACTATACCCTGATACCGCTGATGAACATGCGGGCCAGTTTAGGTATACTCCAGGGCGATGACCTCGATAGACAACATACGCTCTGAATGCCATTCCTGCATTTAACAAAATAAATGCCCCGATAGATACGCATGTGGGCACAAAAAAACAATGTTTGAAGATCGAGTAGTTTGAAATGCATACATTTCTCCTTTGTGAGCATGAATAGTTAGTGAACACAATAACACTTGGTTTGGGGATTTTTAAACTTATCTTGAAGAGATCCACCACATAGTAGTAGAGAAGTTGAAATTATAAAGGGAATCCCCAGGATGACTAATGAGGATCATGGTGAGATTTTAATGGAAAACAATTAGACTTTTTTGGTGCAATATATTGTTTTTAACAATTTTTTATAGACTTGTACGTTTCTCCCCAAAACGAGTTTTTGTATTGTCAATGTGAATTTAATTAGTAATGCTTCCTAATGACTTACTCTGCTTTGCAATCACAACAAACAGGGCTTAAGAATAAATGGAACTAGAACCATTTAGAGTATGCAAAATTCTAAGTGTCGAGGAAATGACCGAGGAAACGAGCGAGGGAAGTGAGGGTGGCGGGGTGGGGAGCCGTTCACCTCACTCGAGGTGCGTGCGTCGACTTTTTACGCGCACATCCCGAATGAGGTGAACGACTCCCAATAATTTTCTAACAAATTGGTTAAACAATACGAAATCAAGCTTCAAACGCTGATCACAATAAATGCTTTCCTAACAAATTGGAAATTGCAATAAAAATGATCACATCTACCAATAATTTTAATCCCTCACTCAAAATTTTATAAACTATTCCCATTAGACAGTTAGGACTATTGAAGTGCCTTGAAATTGTTTTCCCTAAACCTTCGTAAGTTGAATGTGATCTCTCAGTAGTTATGGATTCAAAGCAGTATCAAATAAATATTTGGAATAAAACACACAGAAGTTCTTCAAAATAAATTTCAAATTTTGTAGAAGTCACAGATACATGGTGTTTGCAGAAAAAACTACTGGTCATATAACTCACATACAAAACAAAAAAAAAAAAAAAAAAAACCCGTCAGGAACCCTAGATCTACAAACCCTAGATCTAGAAGAAATCAAGACATTTCAAGTTTGGGAGTTATCTTTCGCGGGTTTCCTCCGTTTGGGTCGCTGATTCCAGTTGCTTCAACAAGTTATTCTCTTCTATTTGTTCTCACATACAAAAAAAAAAAAAAAAAAAAAAAACCGTCAGGAACCCTAGATCTACAAACCCTAGATCTAGAAGAAATCAAGAAATTTCAAGTTTCGGACTTACCTTTCGCGGGTTTCCTCCGTTTGATTCCAGTTGCTTCAACAATTTCTTCTATTTGTTCTTCTTCTTCTTCTTCTTCTTCTTCTTCTTCTTCCTCTTCTTCTTCTTCTTCTTCTTCTTCTTCTTCTTCTTCTTCTTCTACTCTCTCGAGTCTCGATTCGCCCAAGATTTCGGTTTCACTCGAGTTTCGACAGTTTCGATTCGCCCAAAGTTTCGACAGTTTCGATTTCGGTTTCTTCTTCTATGCGTTGAGTTTCCCCCAATTTTTGTGATGAAATTTTGGCTCTGCAAATCCCGCCCAATTTTTGTCTCTGCGAAAATTTTTGCTTGTGCCTGGGAGGCTCCCGAACGCGTGCCAGGGGGTGTCCAGGCAGCCACCCAGGCGCACCTCCCAAGCCAGCTAGAATTATTACTTGAGAAGAGTGAGTGAGAGATAAGAGAATCCGTTGTCGTGGTGTTAAATAGCAGGTTGATGGTGTTAGACAATAATGTGGGGTGGTGTCAAATACGAGAAATGGTGGTGTCAAAAAGTGGGGCCTTTTTCAAAAAGGTAATTGATATTTACATCCTCATCATATCATTTCCTCGCCCGCATAGCTCGTACATATCGAATAAAATGGGTTGAATACGGTTCAGAAACACGGGAAACCGTATCCGACTCTGATTTGTTAGATCCGAAATCCAAATTTGAAGTTATTATTTAACTAAAGTTATTTATTGGGTATTAAATCATTGAGGTTCTGCTATAAATAAAATGACATAAAAATTAATTCACGAATTAACTAAGAGTTTAGTAGAGATATATAGGTACTCCTCTATTGTAAACAAAGTATTTATAAGGGTAAATCCATAAATTCCTTTTTGTTATAGCTTGAAGGCAACGGCTAAATGACGCCACCGCCCCATTTTTTATCTACTGAAGGACACCGCCACTACTTATCCACCTTTTCATATCTATAACAAGAGTATCACCACCTCTCCCGCCCTATCATCGTCAATCGCACCACCTCTCGTCTCTTCCTCTTTCTATTTTGTTATAATTATTTTTATTTGTTATTGTTATTTTTATTATTCTCCTCCTATATTCCGACAAGGGCGTGGAGGGACGTTGGGCAGTGTGGGTAGGAAAATAAGTGAAACTTTTGAGAAAATCATAATAAGAGAGAGATGGGAAAATAAAAAAACTAAGAAGAAAAGAGAAAATAATAAATAATAAATAATAAATTAATAGAATAATATAATAAAATATAATGAGAGCGGTCGGCGATGGCTGAGGAGATGGTGGGGGTGGTGTTTGATGGAAGATAGGGAAAAAAGATACAGAGGCGGCGGTGTGTGCTTTAGCAAGTAGTTGTGTTATTTAGAAAGGGGGCAGTGTAGGACTGTGATGATGTTCTTCAACTTAATTGGTGACATCATTTACTCTTTGTCAGAGTTTGAAAAGTAAATCATTAGAACAAATTTATTTATGCGGTGGCTTTACTCTACATAGTGGGTGTGTTAATCCTCAACTCTCATCTTCTCCCCACTACTTTATTTCATCCATTAATAAATTTAAACTCTCTTTCAAATCTCCCCCATCTTATTTTTCATTTACATGTATTTCCTCCAACATACTCTCTTCATGCTCTCTTAATTTTCTTTATTCTTATTTCACAACTCTCATAGTTTATTCCATTAAACCCTCAATTATTTTATTCTTCCAACTCTTCCTAAAAGGTTGTGGTGGTGATAGAGCATGTTGAAATGATCAAGGACTTGTGTTCAAAACCATTCGGTGGTTTTTGATGTCCCTAATTCAATTGAATGCGTTTAACGACAACCATGAACAAAATCAAAATTAGAGGTTGTTGCCAATTCACACATTTAAATCAAGCCGAGATTTTTAGTGTTGTGTGATCAATATAATCGTAAAACTTAAATTCATGTTGTTTCAATTAACCGTGTGAACTACAACAACTTTTCAACCAAACAAAAAAAATATATCTGAAAAATTTATTGTAGATACACGGTTGGTTCAAATTATGATTTTCAGTGTAACACGGTTAGTCTGACCATAAAATTGAATTATCGCATTTTGAGCTAACCATGTGAAGTGGCAACAAATTTTGCAAAACTGTATCCCATGCAAACTTTTCGCTACCACATCAAACCGTGACTTTCAAGATAACTTGGTTGGCGTAATCGTGAAACTTGAATTTGTCACGGTTTCATTTGCTTAGTCAAAGTTATTGCATTTGTCATTCAAAAAACAACCAAATGGTTAAAAAGTCGAAATAAGTTCATTTTGTCACTTAAATCCTTTGACTTTCAAATTGCACCCAGATGACATCCGAGCCCACAAAAAATGTTAGTATTTTTTTATTGTGTAAATGATTTAAAAGCTACAAAAATATAAAATAATTATCTAATTAAATATCGTCGATATGCCCCCTAATATTTTTCTCGAGGTCTATTTGGTAAGGTGGAAAATGGACATGAAAAACTGAAACTACTTTCGTTGATTTTATTTTCGAAAATGGTGGGGTCAAAAAAATCAAATTTACATGAGATATGGGAAAATTAGTATATATTATTTTTTTTTGTCGTTAAACATACAACCAAACGAAATCCATTTCTCGCTAAAAAATTATAAACCAAACCGATTATAAATTACCTAATTACTTTCTTTTTTGTATAGTTGGCCATTTTCCATTGGAAATGGAATCCAATTTTCATATCAAGTGATTTTTTTTGCTGTTTGGATATGCATTTAATGACGAGAAAATAATTACTAATTTTTTCTTCTTTGATGGAAATCCAATTTTTTGCCCCCTAAAAAAACAGAATCCACAAAAAGGGTTTTATTTCTCGTCTCTAGTTTACATGTTACCAAACTGATCGTGAGATGCTAGGTTCTATTGCACTAGATGACTCGTTAGGGTTGAAAATTGAACCGACGGTTTGTTTTTTGTTTTTTGTTTTTTGTTTTTTTACCTAAATCGTGAACTGGACGAACTTGGTTGGTTTCAAAACTTTCAAATCGAAATCGAACTGACCATTAACAAAATCGAACCGATTATAATTTATGCAAACTGTAACTGAATCGAAATAAAACCAAATCGAACAATTATTTTAAACATATTATATTTTTTTATATCAAATATTTATTATTTATTATGTATATTCGATCAGTTTGGTTTTGTCGGTTAAAATCACATAAAAATCAAAAACCAAACCAACCACTTCCGTTTTGAATTTTTAAAACCGAAACTGAATTGCTCGATTCGATTTTAATCGGTTTCGTCAGTTTAATCGATTTGTTTAGTTTTTTTTTGTTCAACCTTATGACTCGTATATAGATTTACCATTTATTTATCTTTAAAATACAACCACAAACATCATTTATATAAGGGATAAAATTGTAAAATGACGCAACCCTAACAAAAAATGACTACTAGTATAGCTACCTAACAAAACCTTAGAGATGCTGAAAATGGCTGAATCGAACACAATCACACGGTCTTGAGCCTGGCCTGGCGACCATCATTAAAAAGGTCCCCAACCAGCAACGCAGGCAGCAGCCTAGGCCCAGGCCCAGGCCCTCTAGAATAACTCTTTCTTTAATGATAAAGAGAAACAAATATCCTCCTATCCTCACCTCGCCTCTCTGGTTGTCTCTTCTCATCTTCTCCAGAAACCACCAAGCAGTGGGTGGTGGCCGCCGAGAAAGGATTACGATGAAGAGCCACTAGTTATTCGAAAGAAGTAACCTTTTCATGATTTTCTCCAGAATAACTCATACACAGATCTGATGCAAATGAGTGGTTTTGATTATTTGATATTCAGATCTACTACTAAAGGTCCCTTTTTTTCCATGATTTTCTTTGAATCACAGTTTTCCTAGCACGGATCTAAGAAAAGGCCTGGTTTTTTCTCTCATATACACAGATCTGATGCAAAGGAGTGGTTTTGTTTATTTGATATTCAGATCTAATACTAAAGGTGCGTTTTCTTCCATGATTTTCTTTGAATCACAATTCTCCTAGGACTAGGACGGATCTTAAAAAAGACCTTTTATTCCCCCGCTCATACACAGATCTGATGCAAAGGAGTGGTTTTGTTTATTTGATATTCAGATCTAATACTAAGTTGCGTTTTCTTCCTTGATTTTCTTTGAATCACAGTTCTCCCAGGACAGATCTAAGAAAAAGCGTTATTTTTTCTCATACACAGATCTGATGCATAGGAGTGGTTTTGATTATTTGATATTCAGATCTAATACTGAAGGTGCGTTTTTTACTTTAATTTTATCTATTTCCTTTAGCAACTGTTCTGGGTGTGATGTAATCTCACTCAGTTTGGTCTGTTGATGCATTTTCTTAAGAGTTAGCAATAATAGAAGATCTATATTTGAATAGAAATTTTACCTCTCCATAACGGGTGCTCTTAGGACGTAGGCTGTGGCATGTGGTTTTCTGCTCCTAAATGGAGCTTGTCAAAATGGCATGAATTGGAACTAACCCCAAGGTTTGATGTAATCATACAAAGTTACGGTGTCGAAATGGCTTGAAAGATCAACATGAATTAATTTGGCTCATCTGACACAGACACTAGCAAGTTATAAGGTGAGCTTTCTCGTTGATTCTTTTGTTGTTCAAAACAACCAGATGTATCACGAGATAATCAAACCGTAGACTTGTAATGCAACATGCATAATCTCCGATAAGTTCCACACCAGCTGATCAAAACATAAAGAAAACACTCCGGATATCAGATATTTCCTGATTCATTATATTTCTGAAACTCTATGATTTCTGCTTGGTTCAATTTACTCCCCTGTACTCCTGTTAAAACAGCAAAATTCAACATAGTTAAAAAAATCTGTGCATTTAAAAAAAATATGAATGACACTATTTACATTGTATCAGTTTTAGAGTTAAATTTGGACAAATGATAAGCTTGAGATAATTAAAACTGAATACTGATGTTATTTTTTTGACAGGGGGTCTTTGATTCAGTGATGGAAGGTTACGACCAACGAGCTAGTGGGGCAGACTTTGCTACATCTGTCCTCTTTGGAATCATAACGTGGTTGTACAACACAATCATTGTCAATGCAAAATTCACTGAAGGCAGCTGAAAAGACGAAGAAAATTGATGAAAAAGCGAAGATGATTTTTCTTGCCATGGTCGTATTCAATGAATTACAAATCGTGATAATCAAGTACGAGAATAAGTTTAAAATGAAACTTGAGATTTGTTCTCCAAAAATAGTGTCAAGTAAAGAGGTTTGTTATAACTCTAATTTTATCTCTCACTTTAAGTATCACAAATAGAATCCTAGGGTCACTGCCGATGCTGTCTACTGTTGATATCATTTGGATAGTTCCTTTGGTAGGGTGGTTAAATTACATTTTTAAGGCAACCAGATAAATGTAAATTTCACTTCAAAATAGTCAACACACGTAGAAATAATGTGTTTGTTGATTATTTTGAAGTTGGGTTTATCTTTAACTGGTTTCTGCCTTGAAAATGTCATTTAACCACCCTACTAAAGGAACTATCTAAATGATATCAACGGTTGACAGCGACAGCGGTGACCCTAGGATTCTATTTGTAATACTTAATGTGAGTGCTAAAATTAGAGTTATAATAAACCTATTTTTTCCTTGACACTATTTTTGGAGAACAAATTTTCAAGTTTCATTTGAAATTTCTTCTCGTATTATCACGATTTGTAATTCCATAGAATACGATCATGGCAAGGAGAATCATCTAAAGGTATCTCGAACTATCTATATTTAGAAAAATTATTGGTCCAAATTTAATTACACATATCTAAAGGTAAATATACAGTTTAAATTTAATCATGCATACCCTAGGGAAAGTTTAATGGTTCATATTTAATCTTTTGTTCATTTTTATTGAAAATTCAGTGGATTAAATTTAATTGTACATGCATTGAGGTAAATTTAATTGTACATGCAGGTATCTTGAGGCAATTTGATGGGATTGAGATAATAATGTAAGTATCTAAATTTAAATTGCTAGATTTACTTTGAAACTTCGAAAGCTTATAAAGTTAAATTTGAATTTAAGATGTATGATTAAATTTGGACCATAATTTTTTTTCGAGATGAGTCGTTTGAGATATATTTTTAAATCCACAGTTAAATTTTTTTAAGATATGATTATGATTTTAAGCGAGCTTTGGGATTATTCTCGGGATGAGATATTTAAGATGTGAAAAATTCAATATAAACATTTGAGTAATATTTTGGTAATATGTTTAGAAAATGGTGAATGAGTGTTTATCATTAATCTTGTGGTAAGTGCAATAGTAATTAATTATGAGTGTATTTATCAATTGACTATTTATTAAAGGGGCAAGTAGCAATTGGCCCTTAGTATAATTGATTAAAGGAAAATGCATTTGATCTGTGATATTTCAAGTAGAGGTCTGGGTTTCGAATGTGATTGAAGAAAATGCAAAATTGGGTCATTGTTGGGATTTGGGATCAGTGTGAATCTTGAATAATTTTTTTAGATAGTAGGGTTGGTGTCATGATTATGAATTATAAGTCAAATAGTTGCTAAAACTCTAAATCCAAAGAAGAAAAATCCAACACATATTAGTTTCTTCGTTATCAAGAGAAGAAACTAAGAAATTCATTATTTATGTGATCCATCGTTCCATAGATTTATGTGAAAACTAAATATTTTCATTCTATTGTTATGCAGTTTCATCTAAATCTATTTGATCCTACGTTTCATAGATGTGCCATTATCAGGTTAACCTTATTGAATCCAACCTCCCTAATATTTCAGGCAGGCACGATTTTCTCGTGTCATGCCATTGGAAGCTAAATTGGGAATAGACGAGAGAGCATTTGTCAAGTAATGTGCTGAACAGTCAACCAAAATGCCTATACTTTCTGGCCAACAAGGACATGGAGCATATACAAGTTTTCTACGCCTATTTTGTAATTGGTTTTTACTTTCAAATGAACAGTTTAATTTGATGGTATCGTGTAATTCTCAACCGTGAATATCTTTTCAGCTGCAACATCTGCATAGAGGATAAGAAAATGATGTCAATTGGATTAAGCTTTATCAATATTGGGCTTTTGTGAATTTAAATTCCACAAGGACAAACTACGAAGGATGAGTTTAAGCTAAATTTGCAATTAAGAAAAATATGCAAATACAATACGGGATCGGTTATAGCAATTTTGACTAAATAGTCGTAGAGAAAATACAGTGCAGGAACAGCTATATATGTCAAAACCGAATGTTAACCATTGAACTGAAACCACAAGAAAAAATTGAGACCCTGTGGAATCTTCCCTCGTAGCTGAACTAATTGGAACTCATAGCGGCATCCCCTCTCGACCTACACTTAGCGCAACCTATAATTGCCTATCATCTAATGGTGGTGTCATTGTTCTTGTGGCATTAACTGAAATTTTACTCAACAAGTGAAGTCATCTGGTGTTGACCCAAATTCAAACTTTGAAAAGTTTATTCAATTTCATAGCACATGTCAACCAGAAAAAATTTGTACTGTTTCAATGCTCTCCTCTTAATGAACCATCTTCCACTGCTGATAAACCCTTTCCCATGCCTTCAATAATGTTTTGGGCTTTTCATCAACAATCCTAAAATTTTCATGCCCACTGTATTCACAGAAGTCATCGCTGTTGCATATGAATACAAACTTACGACTCAATAGACAGAGCTAACATATGAAGGATTATCAATGAACCACAGCAGATAGCACAACCAAATCATAATATATTGGCCACAGATTGCGCAGAAAAGATAGTTTTGATTGAATATGATCCATAAACATGAAATAGCTAGGGAATTGTTTACACGTAACTCGAGGAATACATCATCCTGGTTGCAAACATGTTGTTAAATCCCGGTTCCAAAGTATTTTCAAACCTGAAATAGCTGTTGGTGAAACTAGGTCTGTCAAGAGAGCAATCTCATCCATGCTCAACCTCAAAAAGATCCATAAAACCTTTGTAGATTCGGGAGAACAAAAAGTACTCTTGCCCTGTTTTCATTACTAAGATCCAGTAAGTTCTTGGTTTTGTTTAACATAGTAAATCCATGTACAACAACATTTAAGCAAATTGTTACCTACCCACCTTAGATCATCAACCTGGGTAATAGTTATTTCATGTCTAATCGTACAACAAAATCGGGGAATTCCGGAATTTAGCAAAATCCTTCATCTAACCTTACTCAAGATTCCCAAGACACTTGAGAAAATGCAAAAAAAAAAAACACTTGGGTGGAGGTCAAAGGTCTGTACCTGGACTAAAAAGCAGGGAATCTAGCAAAACTCTTGGGTTTACTTGGGTGGGGTTTTGAGCACTAGACTCAATTCATAAAGTTTTGGGTTTGCACCACCTCAAGTCACCTTTTATGCGTGACTTGGTCTTGTAAATTTGCGTCTGGACTAAAATCAATAAGAGTTGGAACAAACTTTTGCCAATTTGCATCTCTCGATACAAAACGATGGGTTTAAAAGGATATGCAAAAATGAAATAATGACCAAGACTTGTTTCTCTTAGCTCTACACACAGCTTCACCTCAATCCTTGCCTCATGCCCCGACTGATTTCCTTGTGATCCGCATATTGACATACTGATATAATTGTAAGCAACACAGAGCACTCCCACATGGACATAATGCCGATGGGTCACTCCAATGGCTACCAATCCTACAATTCCTAACATAACGCCAATGCAACTATAAATCAAGCTAGTTTTCTCCATCACTCATCCCATTTTCTTGAATGGTCTTTCACTAACTGAAAAATACCTTCGCCTCTTCCCCTAGAGCTACCTGTTTCACTAATGAGCCATCTCCACATCGCAACCAACTCATGCACAACCTAGTTTATTCCCACCTGTCTACTTCAGAGCATAGATGGAGAATGAAGCACCACTTTATACTGGAACTCATGGAGACAGTGGGGACTCCTCTCCTAGCTATAGCTGTCAAAGAGAACCAACTCTAATTGCTAGGCCACTTTTGTCATTCCCACCAAGACTACCTTCTCAATACTTGCAGTTCGCACCACCACCACACATCCATCACCGTTTCTTTTCCAAAGAAATTCCAGTGCCAAACCTCCATAAATAATACTTCAAAATTTTGACACACCTACCTCCTCAACCCTATCTCGACAACCACTAGACTTGGAGCACTTTTATTCATCATCTATAAAGGACGATTACCAAGAACAGCCATTTCCTTCGGCAAACAAAACAATTCTAATCTCGATTCACTACATCTAACGCAACATAATTTTCGAAAAGTGACCACACAAGCTTATTGAAATGATACAGAATAATATCTTCTCATTAGTAGAGTATTACGATTTTTGAATTAATCATTTGAATAATCCCTTGGCCGAATAATCGGCAATTTGTGGCTAATTTAATCACCTTCAAAACTCACCGATTAGTCGGTCTATGGCAATGTTTATAAATAAATGGAAAAATACCAAGATTGTGTGAAGATGCTAGAGAGAAATAACGATGAATATATATACATACATGTGTGTGAAGAAAGAAAAATGACCAAAGAAATAATAAGCAAAACTAAAGAATATGGAGTCGCACATTTATTATCTGACATTGAACCTTAATTTTGTTATGATTGCCTTAAATTCATGTTTACAACTTCAATACACATTAAGCTTTTTTCTTAAATATTATTTAAAAGGATAAAGAAAATATATTTATAAAATATAGACCAATTAATTTTGACTAATCTCATATCTCTCCTTAATCGATTCAGGTCCGATTAACGACTTAACTACATAGGCGAAGATTGGTCAGCTTTTGTGGAATGGGCAATGACATTGTTGGGTAAGTTCACAACATATATGTGAAATGTAGACGTGATACATCACTCTTACGCCGCCTTGTTATAAATATGTGGTCGATTTTTTTCTCTATTTCTTCATAATTATGTAGTCAAATCGACCACATATTGAAGTAAACATATTTCTTCATAGTTTTTTGACTAAGGAGCGATGTGAAATTAATCAGGATTAATCATAAATAATCAAAATTAACTGATCTATATTTTATAAATATGTTTTCTTTATACTCCTAAGTAACATGTTTACTTCAAAAAAATGTATATTGAAGTAGTAAACATCGTTTGTCACAATTAAGGCAAGTTATAATAAAATTAGTTTTCCTTCTTTAATCGTTATTCTCGTCTTTTCATATATATACATCTTTCTTTCTCATTAGCATCTTCACAAACTCTTGGTGTTGCCCATTAGATAGATATTGATAAGGTTATGGAAAAAAAACTCTAACTTTCTCTTTTTTGTTTATAACATATTGTTATGGACCGATTAATCGAGGAGTTTTGAAAGTGATTAATAGTGATTAATCGTGTAATCGACCAAAATCGTTGATTATTGGACCAATGAGTTATTCAATGAAAAATAATGACGCTCTACTAGTGAAAATAGATTAATCGATGATTAAATCACCAATTTAATGACAGCCTCATAAAATTATATAATTTTTACGATCACTAATATATTGTAAAAATGCACTTAGCAACATTCTTTTATATTGATTACAACTAAATTACTTGCACATGAATTTAATATTTGGAAGGTTAAAGGTTGGCAAAGTGCATTTAAATATTGAAATATATTGGAAGCATTACTCTTTACTCTTTGTGTGTGTATGGAGGATCTTATGGATCTAACAAATATTTTGGGAGGATTTAAGCTAGAGATGGGGTGAAGATGGAGATTACAATTGGGTTTGGATGCAAGTTAAGGGGTTTTTATGTGTTCGTGTTTCGCTGTGATGGCTAGAGAGCATATGCCCATTAATGCAAGCCACAGTTTGCGAAAAAGTTATCAAAGAGATGCCCCATGATGCATGCCATAATTTTTAGATGAAGTTAATTTGGAAGACAAGGATTTCATCTTTTTTTTTTCTTCTTATCTTCGTGTCGACAACCCAATAGAGTAGGCTTACTAAAGTTGAGTTGGTACACTGAGGTATGGGAATCCATTTGTTATGCCCCTTCGGCGTATGTGGATGCAAAGAGTATGACACATCTTGTTCATTGTGGATAGTAATTTGTGAATGAGGAGTTTTGGTTTATGGTAGGCGATGCCTCTTTCTCGGGTTGTTCGCAGTTCGGATTGGTTTCACTATGAAACTGATTCGGGTTCAGGTCGGTTTGATTTTTCAGTTTTGAACATAACACTATGTTGAAGAAAGTGTAGATGCAAAACAAAAAACTAAAGAGTGAGTGAGATGACATAGAAAGGCCTACAAACTCACTAGGAACCCAAATTAAACTTCTTAGCAAACCGTAGATCTAGATCGAAGCGAAATTCCTTTAAGGAAGAAAATGAGAATGTTAAGTAAAAATTAATTCATAAGGTAAATTTAGGTAAATGACAGGGTGAAGTCAATGTAATTTGGGTTGAATGTTGTATAGAAGTTTTGGATGCCATGTTACTGTTTCCGTGTCCCATTTTGGTGTGGCAAATATAAAAATAGTTACTATTGAAGGGAACGATTTTTACTTTCTCCAAATGGAAGCTAGTTGTCAGCAGCTGTAGAACCTTTTAAATTCTTTATGGGTTTTTTTCTCTTTAAAACGAAAATTTACATAATCCATTGTGTAACATATTTATGTCAAACGTTTTTTGTGGGTTAGTTTAAAGTCTTTAAAAATGATTCTAAACTAGCCAAACCATCTACTGAGCCAATATAAATACAAACTGAACTGAATCCAAACCAAAATCCTCAGTTTGGATCTGCTCAGTTGGTTAGATTGGTTTGTTCGATTTTTTGAACAGCCCTAGCAATTTCGATGGAGGATCTAGAAGGTGCTTCCAACTGGCTACATTGACGACATTGAAAGAAAGGAATTTTGGCAACAAAGCAATGGAATGGCAAGCATAATAGTACATGTTTTGATTTGGAAGTTGGTATATCATCTGCCCTCTTTCTTATTGTGGAGTTGTCTTTGTTCTTATTTCTAGGGGTGGGCACGGGACGGGATGGGACGAGATATACTCATCCCTATCCCATCCCGTTCATACGGGATCGGGACGGGACGGGATGGGAAAACCCCATCCCGACCTCGTCCCATCCCAAACGGGATCGGGACAGGACGGAACGGGACGGGATCAGCGGCATCCAAAAAATTTGAAGCAACATTTGCCAAAAAATTTGAAGCAATATATACTTGTAATTCTGTAAATAATTTGAAGCAACATCCAAGAAGTGATAAACTGTAAATAATGAGCTTCTTCACTGCAGTACAAACAAAATTTGAAGCAATATATACATGTAATTTAAATACTGAGCTTCTTCACTGCAGTATCATAGAACACTTGAATAGTTGAATGCATTCTTTATGTAAATATGAACACTTAAAGTATTCTCGGCCAATATTTTCATTTGGTTCATGAAGAGTCAGGTTTTGGAGTCCAACATCTTTTTTTAAACAATTTATTGGTTATGTTGGCGTAACATTGCTTTGTTCAAATGGAACCTCATCTCACCAATCATCAGATCATGTATGTGTTGCTTTGTCATTACATTTTCTGCTGACTGACTATAATTGCCAGTTTGGAGTTTAATTTTGAGCTTTTAGGTAACCCACTTGGAAGAAGTAGGAACTAAAGAACAATTGAAAAAAAAGGACCTGAATGTCATACCACGTCAAGTAACTTTCAACCAAATTCATGATATCACCTTAATAATAAAATTACAATATTATTCAGTCTTGCAACAGAAAAATGTAAGCCAAAAAGGAAAAATAATAGCAATAATTAAAATGGGGACGAGCCCACCGTATGAGTATGCTAATCACGGTCTTACAAAAGAAATCAACTGTCAAGGCAGTCTTTTAAATCTGATCCTGTTTGCCATGCTTGCTAGTGTGCATCATATAAAAGGTATAACTGCAGTGCACATATATGCATACAACTCAAAGAACGACATTGAAGTTGTATGAAGATTGAGTACTGAATGTTGAAACATATACGGAAACAATATCTGTCGGATGGAGGTTTGATTACTGAATGAGTTGAAACATATACAAAACAGTACCTGTCACACTAAAAATTAAATATGTTATATACATTAGTATATTTGTATGGGCATCCACAATTTTAAAATAAATAATTAAATAAAATATTAATAATTAATATTAATAAATTAGTTCGAGACGGGACGGGATTGGCGGGATTGAAAATCTCCATCCCATTCTAGATCGGGACGGGACAGGATCGAGATGAAATTATTCAATCCCATTAAGACCCGAAAAAATCGGGACGAAACGGAACGACATCGGGACAGAAACGGAATCGCGGGATGGGATGCCCACCTCTACTTATTTCCCTTTTTGTAATCTGGGCTTCTCACTCCTTTCTATTAATAAAATTTAAGTGGCATATGTTTGACTAAAGCAAATTGAAAAACTTTTTGAGTCTAAGTATGTAAATTGGGATAGTTTCAGTTTGGAAGGATTTTGTGGTTCCAGGACTACCGGTGTTGACCATTAATTTGTCGAACATGCCTGAATAGGTTCTTAGCAAGTATCCACAAAATCCTTTTGGTTGTCCAATGGAAACAGTGGGTGAGGTAAAACAGACTAGAGTACTCTTGGCAAGCAGCCCAACAAACAGATGTGAAGCATAAACCTCATAGTTTTCCCAAAAATCCTTGCCGTACTTCCAAACTTGGCCAATGGTAATGCCACACAAATAAACAGCCAACTACAAGGTGAACAAACACATTGCGTAAGCATAAAATTACATGTGAACTTCAGGCTTTTCAAAACTAAACTTATGAAAAATATCTACATACCTCTGTTGTAAGGTTAATAAGAAAAGTTGGATCAGCAAGAATCCTATTACGAAGCCATGCACAAGGCCTCGAGCTCATTGCAAAGCCTAACGGCCAAACAGTTCCCTACAAGAAAAAATAAAGAATAAAAACAAAATCCCAAAATGAGGAAATATATATAAATAAATATTTAGCACGGAGGAAATCTGAGGTTGGGAAGGAAAATTCTAGGGGTCGAGGGAGGGAGCGAGGGGTGGTACCACCCATCCGCCTCGAGATAAGCAACATTTCATATTTCGAATTTAATGCGCTTATCTCGAGGCAGATGGGTGGTTACCACCCATCCCTCGCCCCCTTTCCCTCGCTCCCTCCCTCGATCTGTAGCAAAGCTCGGTTGAGAAAGATGGATTTTGGGCTAATAAGCGTGTCTCTAACAGTGGAGTTGTTCGAGTTTGGATAGAATAAAATCCTACACATCCACCCACTCATACATAAAAAACCTCCCCCAACGTCCCCGTTCCCGTCTGATAGCAATGTGGAGCCATGCTTCAATTGAGGCGCTATATATCCTAATTTATTTAATAACTAATACTTACTTGAATAGTTTGATAAATTTTTTATATAAATAATACCCCCTAATCCTCAAGGGATCCTTTGGTAGCATAGAAAACAACAAGAATCGAAACTGATTCCGCGGATTCTAATTTCGTGCTGCCGGGGTGTGGGGGTAGGGGTAGGGATGGGGGTGGGTGTAGGGGTGGGGGTGAGGGTCGGTTGGGGTTGCAGATAATTGGATTCCCACGAGTGATAGGAAAACGTGCATAATTGGTTTCATGTAGCTAAATAGACAGACAACCAACAACGAAAATCCCATTTGACATGAGTTTTGGATTCACTTTCCCACGGAAATTGGGCTACCCTTTGCAATTGACTGAGGGTATGTCTAACTAAGCAACTAGCCCATTAAAACACACACACCCAACAAAACGAAAATTTTCTTCAAAACAGATTAGACTAAGTCTCACCTTTTCAATCAAAATATTCGGCTGCGAAAACTAAGTCCCGCCTTAACATTATTGAGAGTAACAAATTGCATAAATTAATCTAATTCGTAAGAAGAAGGCGTTGAAAATATTCACTGTGTCTTCCTCATAACACTCCCAATAAATGGACTTGTTAAAATTTAACCACCATGTAGACTTTAGACGTTCAAACTAGCTACGTGAATCCAATCAGCTAAAAATTAGATGATGAACACACACACACACGCATGATGTATGACGTAGGGGGGGATCTTATCCCGCGATTTCGATCCCATCCTGTCTCGATTTTTTCGAGTCTTAATGGGATTGAATAATTTCATCCTGATCCTGTCCCATCCCGATTTAGAATGGGATGGAATGGGATGAAGATTTTTAATCCAGCCAATCTCGTCCCGTCCCGAGCTAAATTTTTAATATTTATTATTAATATTTTTATTTATTTATTTATTTTTATTCATATAAACTTACAGATGACTAACAGAAACTCATGGTGTTTGCAGTGGTAACAGAAATGTTATTTTAAGAAATAAATATTCATTAAACAAGATAAAGATATCAGACAGTTGTTTGGATTCCCAATAAAAGTGGCTCCAATTATTTAACTTCCAAATATTGATAATACCCAGGTGAAGATGAAAAATAACAATTAACTGAGCAATACATATTCAGAATTGAACATTTAGGGGCAGAGCCAAGAATTTGAGAAGCCCCGGGCTGTAAAAATAATTTTTTTAATTACGATATATATATTGACTAGTGTAATACCCGTGCCGTTGGCACTATTGCAGATTACATCCTACATTCACGGCTATGTCGAAAGAGACATGCACACAATATCATTATATCCAAAAAAATGTCATTTTTTGAATAAAGTAATTTATCTGAACATGTCATAAGAAAAATATACTTCACATGAGTGACTATAATGACAATCAATGTCATGAACAAATAAAAAATCAAAATTTCGACAGAGTTTCCTCTGTATTTTTCAATATTGAAACCTGTCTGAACCTGTCATAAAAAATTTACAATGACAATCAATGCCATGAACACCACATAATATCTCCACACACCAAAATTATCATTTAATTATCAAAATATTGCAAGATGTAGTATCAACCTATTATAGTACCTATTCGAAAATCATCATTTCGGAGTAGGGTGTTTTTTGAACTAAGTTATTCATAATTACAGTCAGACACAATGCAAGGTTAGCGATCCCTGAAAAGAAAAAGGAAATGTTTTTAGATTGCAACCAAAGCTTTACAAATTACAATTGAGCTGTCTTTTTGGAGCAACCATCAATTTAACCAAAAACGAAGACTATAAAAAGGTGGAACAAAGAACCATGTGGAAAATTTTCCATTGTACCTTTTTCTTATGGAATTGAAATTATTATTTCAATCATACATTTTTCCATTGTATTCATTCAATCAATTATGGTAAAAAAAATTTTCATTGTATTTTTTTCATTGATATATATATATATAAACAAAAAAAAACCAAATGATCCAACAAGTGTTCAACCCTTCTAAAAGGGACTAAACATGAAGGTGTTTCCATGGTCACCATAGTTTAGATTCATAAAAAATTATAAACCATTCATGGTCACCATGGTAACCATGTTTCCATTCATGGCGGATAAAAAATTATACATATTTGCATTGTATTCTTTCCAATAGGAGTGGGCACGGTCCGGATCGGCTCCAAATTTTGAGGAACCTAACTCGGACCGTTTAAATTTAACGGATCCGGTCCGGTCCAGATTCCCTTATTTTGAACATTGAGACCGAACCTAACTCGAACCGTTTGGAACGGTCCGGTTCCTACGATTCCAAAATGAGAATCTGAATATATTCATGGTATTGATTACTTGATTGTATTGATTCAAAGCAAGCAAATGAGAATCTGATTGTATTTCCAAGCAAGTAAATTAAGCTATCACCAAGCAAGCAAGCTGCCTGCAGCAACACCCTCCCATTCACAGCCATTTCTAAAACCAAATATTATGAAGTCGTGATTAATGACAATAACATGAAATTAAAGCAACTTAAGCTAGCAAGCAAGTTTTGTTAACAATAAAACAACTCTTTGAATTGTAACAGACAACCATGCTATGGTCCATGGACCAAAATATTTGGTTGTTCGAGCTCTTGATTTTTCGAAAGATTTGAAATTTCTTCCCCATTCCCTCAAATATTCACTAAATCTATTTAACCCATTATCAAAGGCTCCAACTTTCATCAAGTTAGAGGCGTAAGAAGAACTAATTAAATCGATCTCAATTGGAAAAACAAAATTTTCTCAAACCCAACATGATGAATGAATAGTTACAACTCGAACTCTAGAACAATCTCAAAAGCAATATAAATAACCAAATCTAACAAACCCCATAACTTAAAAAAACTCAAATAAAGGCAAAACATAAAATAAGGGATACCTGAACATGGCAATTGGATTGAAGGCGGAGAGAAGTGGTTCTCGCTAAAAAATGTTGGGGTGTGGATTGCACTCTCCAGCATTATCACCATTTTTCATCCGTTGCCACTACACATACAATTTTTTTCTTTAGTTAAATTCATGTAATGAACCCATATGGCATGGCTACCGTGTAATGCCGTAGCATCTACTAAACTTTCAAAATGGTAGTATAGCTAGCTAGGATGAACCATATAAAAGTTGAGATAACATTCCAAAAATAAAACATAAAAATAAAAAGGATACCATAGAACAATATGTATACACTAACAACCTAACCGTCAACATTCCTAGTAACCCACATCAAACTATAAGCATGTTTTTATAGGAGAATTCAATCCATCTATCTGATTTACAACTTTGCCACATTAGTTTCTTAAGTAAAAAAAAAAGGAAAAACACAATTAATTCAATGAACTCACCAATATTGATGGGTTTTAGAGAGAATATGAACCCACTTTTTCACACACCAAAGTCTCTTACCTTGAAACCATTTCAAGGTTTTACAGAGAACATGAACCCACCTTTTCAAACACCAAAATCTCTCACCATTTCAAAAGCAAAAAACCTCTCAATCAACTATGAATTGGTGAGAGAATTAAAAATACAAAGTAAAATTAAGGGGAGTAGAGAAGAAAAGTGATAACCTTATATGAGAGTGTTGTTCTTCTGGTGGTTTTGTTGGTTGGCAAAGCTCGTATGTTCTTCTGTTGGTTTTTCAATGGCAAGGTTTGAGCCAGGGAATAGGAAAACCAAAACCCAGGTTTCAATTTAAGATGGAAAATGAAAGATCAATGTTGTGCATTTGTTGATTTGGAAACCTTGGCATAGTGTTTGAAATAGATAAAATAAACTCAACTCAAACCCAATCTCCTACTGATGAAAGCGAGAAATTTGAGAAGAAAGTTAAGGCTTTGGTTGTAGTCTTTAAAAATCCCAAAACCCAAATTGAATGAAAAATGGTAGCACCAGATAAAGAATAAAAAGTGAGGAACCAGAGGAAGAAGTTCTTCGCATAGCCTTCTTCTTGGCCAAACCACGTTTTCTTTCATAAAAAACAAACTTCAATTAACAGGCTATATAACTAATCAAGTCAATAAACAAAGATGAATAATAAATGCATCACTCGTGTTGTTATTGTCAAAACAGTCTGTTAGAAGTTACCAAATATTGTAGACATGCATTTAATTCGATTGAGAATGTGTATCTAGCACATAAAGGGCTATTCTGGGCAGATTATACAATGCAACAGTGGCAAGAAATGCAACAGTGAACAGTGTCCCTATATTCTATATGAAATGGAACCATTCAATCCAAGAATGGAGACTTTACTGTGAAAGAACATACTACTCCAAAATCCCATCTTCTTCCTACTGTGGAAAACTATCATTCACATTCCAAAAATCATTCACATTCAAGTAAATCATTCACATTCCAGTAAATCATTCACATTCCAAAGATCATTCACATTCCAGTAGATCATTCACATTCACATTCACATTCCAATAAATCGTGTTATAGTTTTTGTGAGAAACTAATCTGAAATCACGTTTTAGTGTTCGTGAGAGAGACGGTTGTGAGAAACTAACTTGAAATCACATCAAGAACAATTGCAAGAACATAGCTCGTCAAGAACACAAAGCTTGAAGCAAACCGCCCGTTCCCTTCCATCAAGAACTTGAAGCAAACCAACTTCATTCAATAACGAAATCAATTAACTAATTAGAAGAAGAGAATAGAGAGAAAAGAAGTTGAGGTACCTGTTAATGGCGGAAATCCAATCAACTAATTGACTCTTTTGAATTAACTGCATTTCTGAAACAGCTCCTGAGACAACACAAATTAATATCATACAACACATTTGACTTGAGAAATGTTGAAAGATACCGAAATGACATGCAACTAATATTAACTGAGTGAACAACATGTAACACACTTCATGAATAACCAAACTTTGGCGCAAAAATGTTTAAAAAACCAAATTAGCAGCCTCATAAAATTATGATTAGATGCTCCACTAATCGATGATTAAATCACCAATTTAATGACAGCCTCATAAAATTATATAAGTTTTTACGATCACTAATATATTGTAAAAATGCAATTAGCAGCATTCTTTTATATTGATTACAACTAAATTACATACACATGAATTTAATATTTGGAAGGTTAAAGGTTGGCAAAGTGCATTTAAATATTGAAATATATTGGAAGCATTACTCTTTTACTCTTTGTGTGTGTGTATGGAGGATCTTATGGATCTAACAAATATTTTGGGAGAATTTAAGCTACAGATGGGATGAAGATGGAGATTACAATTGGGTTTGGATGCAAGTTAAGGGGTTTTTATGCGTTCGTGTTTCGCTGTGAAGGCTAGAGAGCATATGCCCATTAATGCAAGCCACAGTTTGCGGTGAAGTTATCAAAGAGATGCCCCGTGATGCATGCCATCATTTTTTGATGAAGTTAATTTGGAACACAAGGATTTCATCTTTCTTTTTTTTTCTTATCTTCGTGTCGACAACCCAATAGAGTAGGCTTACTAAAGTTGAATTGGTACACTAAGGTATGGGAATCAATTTGTTATGCCCCTTCGGCGTTGGTGGATGCAAAGAGTATGACTCATCTTATTCATCGTGGATAGTAATTTGTGAATGAGGAGTTTTGGTTTATGGTAGGTGATGCCACTTTCTCGGGTTGTTCGCAGTTCAGATCGATTTCACTATGAAACTGATTCGGGTTCAGTCGAATCGATTTTTCAGTTTTTGAACAAAACACTATGTTGAAGAAAGTGTAGATGCAAAACAGAAAACTAAAGAGTGAGTGAGATGACATAGAAAGGTCTACAAACTCACTAGGAACCCAAATTAAACTTCTTAGCAAACCGTAGATCTAGATCGAAGCAAAATTCCTTTAAGGAAGAAAATGAGAATGTTAAGTAAAAATTAATTCATAAGGCAAAGTTAGGTAAATGACAGGGTGAAGTCAATGTAATTTGGGTCGAATGTTGTATATAAGTTTTGGATGCCATGTTACTGTTTCCATGTCCCATTTTGGTGTGGCAAATATAAAAATAGTTACCATTGAAGGGAACAATTTTTACTTTCTCCAAATGGAAGCTAGTTGTCAGCAGCTGTAGAACCTTTTGAATTCTTTATGGGGCCTTTTTCTCTTTTACACGAAAATTTACATAACCCATTGTGTAACATATTTATGTCAAACGTTTTTTGTGGGTTAGTTTAAAGTCTTTAAAAATGATTCTAAACTAGCCAAACCATCAACTGAGCCAATATAATTGGTTTTAGATAATGCAAACTGAACTGAATCCAAACCAAAACCCTCAGTTTGGATCTGCTCAGTTGGTTAGATTGGTTTGTTCAATTTTTTGAACAGCCCTAAAAATTTAGATGGAGGATCTAGAAGGTGCTTCCAACTGGATACATTGACGACATTGAAAGAAAAAAAATTTGGCAACAAAGCAATGGAATGGCAAGGATAATAGTACATGTTTTGATTTGGAAGTTGGTATATCATCTGCCCTCTTTTCTTATTGTGGAGTTGTCTTTGTTCTTATTTCCCTTTTTGTAATGTGGGCTTCACACTCACTTCTTTCTATTAATAAATTTTTATTAATAAAATTTAAGTGGCATATGTTTGACTAAAGCAAAAGAAATTTTTTTTGAGTCTAAGTATGTAAATTGGGATAGTTTCAGTTTGGAATAAAATATAAAAATTACTCATTTTTTATATCATGAATTTTTTTATTTTTGTGTGTGTGTGTGTGTGGGTGGGTGGTGGTGGTGGTGGTGGTGGGGGGTTTGCTTTTGTGCAAATACCATGATACAATAAGCAACCCCCTCAATAGTAAAGAAAGCATAAGTGAGAATGTGACGAGAGAAGTATACCTGATGAAGGTCCTAGTCCCATTTGCAATAATGCCTTGTCCAATTAGACCACAAGAAGCCCCAACTAAGTAATATAACGTTACCATGTACCAAAAAGAGTGAAGTGCACGATCAGCACCTCCAGGACTACCGATGTTGACCATTAATTTGTCGAACATGCCTGAATAGGTTCTTAGCAAGTATCCACAAAATCCTTTTGGTTGTCCAATGGAAACAGTGGGTGAGGTAAAACAGACTAGAGTACTCTTGGCAAGCAGCCCAACAAACAGATGTGAAGCATAAACCTCATAGTTTTCCCAAAAATCCTTGCCGTACTTCCAAACTTGCCCAATGGTAATGCCACACAAATAAACAGCCAACTACAAGGTGAACAAACACATTGCGTAAACATAACATTACATGTGAACTTCAGGCTTTTCAAAACTAAACTTATGAAAAATATCTACATACCTCTGTTGTAAGGTTAATAAGAAAAGTTGGATCGGCAAGAATCCTATTACGAAGCCAAGCACAAGGCCTCGAGCTCATTGCAAAGCCTAACGGCCAAACAGTTCCCTACAAGAAAAAATAAATAATAAAAACAAAATCCCAAAATGAGGAAATATATATAAATAAATATTTAGCACGGAGGAAATCTGAGGTTGGGAAAGATGGATTTTGGGCTAATAAGCGTGTCTCTAACAGTGGAGATGTTCGAGTTTGGATAGAATAAAATCCTACACATCCACCCACTCATACATAAAAAACCTCCCCCAACGTCCCCGTTCCCGTCTGATAGCAATGTGGAGCCATGCTTCAATTGAGGCACTATATATCCTAATTTATTTAATAACTAATACTTACTTGAATAGTTTGATAAATTTTTTATATAAATAATACCCCCCTAATCCTCAAGGGATCCTTTGGTAGCATAGAAAACAATAAGAATCGAAACTGATTCCGCGGATTCTAATTTAGTGCTGCCGGGGTGTGGGGGTGGGGGTGGGTTGGGGTTGCAGATAATTGGATTCCCATGAGTGATAGGAAAACGTCCATAATTGGTTTCATGTAGTTAAATAGACAGACAACCAACAACGAAAATCCCATTTGACATGAGTTTTGGATTCACTTTCCCACGGAAATTGGGCTACCCTTTGCAATTGACTGAGGGTATGTCTAACTAAGCAACTAGCCCATTAAAACACACACACCCAACAAAACGAAAATTTTCTTCAAAACGGATTAGACTAAGACTAATTAAATGGAATGAAAGCTTGTATACTAACCTGTAAATCAAAGTATCTAAGGAGGATATGTTTAGGAATTCCATCTATCCTTGCAGCTTCCAACATATCTAATGGGAGACTAACACCCCGAGTTTAGGCTTCCTTAATCACTTCCTCGAGGTTCATTACTACTGGAATCTTGGGCTCCTCGGAATCATTTCCATTATTTCCTCCTTCATTACCATCACCACCATTACCATTACTACTACCATCACCACTACCTCTACCCCTACCACTACCACTGTGACCATTGCCATTATCCCCGGAGTGAAATCCATCAAACCCACTACCAAGAATCTTCTTGTTCCTCGTAGAAGTATAGGATGATGATGATGATGATGAATGAAGGGATAAACATAAATCCTTGTTACTGGATTTCATACCAAAACCCTTCCTCTTCCTAAACCCAACCTTACTAGTAATGACACAGCAGCATGCTGCTTCTGTACTCCTGACTTCAACAGCCAAATTCACAATGTTAGATAAACAACGAATCGCCATGATTCCCATCCCATAAGAAAATCCCCAATTGGACTTGCATTCATTAAACGAAACCCTAACCTATAACTGGATGAAAAAGAAAGCTCGAACTTTGATCCCCGACTCCACGAATGAAGTACGGGTTTCAAAAGGGCACACCACCAAATCAATGTTTGGCACCACCCAATTCCTTTTGACACCAATAAAAGGTCAGCTCATCTCTTGTCTCTAACCAACTTCTCAATAATAGTAACTACCAGCGGCACAACCCTGCCCCGTCGCCCCTGGCCGCAACGCCCTTTCGTTTTTCTCCTTCTTCTCTTTTCATTTTCTCTATTCCTCTTCTTCTACTCTCTTCTCCTTTTTTCTCCTTCGCCATCGCACCGGCCATTGCGAGGAAAGGTGGGTCGGGTGATTGTTATTGTTTTGTCTATGTTCCTGAGAAAACAATGAGAAAAATATAAAGATATTGAAAAGAAAAATGAAAGAGAAAAATAAATAGGAGGTGTGTGGCAAGTTGGGGGCTAGGGGTGGGCAAACGGGTCGAGGAACCGTGGATCCAAACCGAACCGAACCGTTTTACTCCAAACGGTTCGGTTCTGATTTTTAAAAATGTGAAACAATTCGGTTCGGTTCCGGAACCGTTCTTAAACGGTTCGGTTCCGGTTCTTTTTTTTTCAAACGGTTCGGTTCCAATCCGTTTCGAACCGAATGAATATACCCATTATTACTTAGTTTCCAATTCCAATTTAGTTTCCAATTCCAACCCATTACTTGAGAGGAATCGGTGAATCACCAAAATATCTTCCTCTCTCTCTGTCTTTTTATCTCCTCTGTCACTCACTCACTCTGTCTTTGACTCTTTCTCCTCTGTCTCTCACCTCTGTCTCTGTCTCTGTCTCTCTATGGAAGAATGGAGAGGAGGGGAGATGTGAAGAAGAAGTAGCAGAGTCAATAGATCTCCTCTTTCTCTCGGTCAGAATACTTGTCTAGTGTATACACTATGTAATGGAAGAAATAGTAATGGAAGAATGGAGAGGAGAGGAGATGTGAAGAGGAGGAGCAGAGGACGATCAGACGATTGGAGTTATCCCTCTCCTCTCGCGCTCGGTCTCTGTCTCTGTCTCGAGAAGATGTCTCAAGAAGAAGCAACAGTCAATAGATCTCCTCTCTCTCTCGGTCTCTGTCTCGAGAAGAAGGAGCAGGAGATCTCCGTCTCCTCTCTCTCACACACACCTTTTTTTTCCTCTCGTCTCCAAGGAGTAGAGACGCTTCGACCAACACACAGAGAAGGGCAGAAGCAGAAATTTGAAAAAGAGTTTGAAGAGGAAGAAAATGAAGAAAAAAGAGATATCAGACGATCGATCGATTCTCGATGAGCCGATGGAGGTGGTGGCTATCGCTCGACAAAGAATAGAAATATCTCAGACGATCGCTTGGTTCTCTATCTGATTTGTCTTTTGATGAGCCGATAGAGGCGGTGAAGCAGATGATTCAGTGTTGTTTGATGAATCAATTTGAGTGGTTGAAGCAACAGTAGCAGCAAAGGAGGAGTTGTGTCTAAAGCTAGTGGAGATTGTTGAAGTTGTCAGAAAAAGAACCGAATAAGGTGTTGTTGAAGAAGTGTGAGTTCTCTTGCTTGCTCGAGTGTTGGATGTTTGTTGATATGAAGAAGGAGGAGCTATTTGTATTCCACAGTGAGCCTCTCGAAACTATTGACGCAAGTGAAGGAGTGAAGAACTGGAGATTGGAGATGAGTTCAGCAAGGGGGTGAACATTTATTTTTCTGTATTTTTTTTTAATGCAATTTTTCCTGTACTTCTTGATTGAATCTCTTATGAATCTGGATGAATATGATATGATGGATCAATTTTTTTTGTATGATCTGTATGGATATGAATTGTATGCATATGATTGGAACCGTTTGGAACCGTAGGAACCGAACCGTTTAGAACGGTTCGAGTTAGGTTCGGTTCCAATTATCAAAATGAAGGAACCGAACCGAACCGGATCCGTTACAATGTAAACGGTTCGAGTTAGGTTCCTTCAAATTTGGAACCGATCCGAACCGTGCCCACCCCTATTGGGGGCGGCAACAACGTCGCTGCTTGTTTTGCTGCTGTTCTTGAGAAGAGTTAGTGAGAGATAAGAGAATTCGTTGTCGTGGTGTTAAATAGCAGGTTGATGGTGTTAGACAATAATGTGGGGTGGTGTCAAATACGAGAAATGGTGGTGTCAAAAAGTGGGGGCCTTTTCAAAAAGGTAATTGTTATTTACATCCTCATCATATCATTTCCTCGCCCGCATAGCTCGTACATATCGAATAAAATGGGTCGAATACGGTTCAGAAACATGGGAAACCGTATCCGACTCTGATTTGTTAGATCCGAATCCAAATTTGAAGTTATTATTTAACTAAAGTTATTTATTGGGTATTAAATCATCGAGGTTCTGCTATAAATAAAATGACATAAAAATTAATTCACGAATTAACTAAGAGTTTAGTAGATATATATAGGTACTCCTCTATTGTAAACAAAGTATTTATAAGGGTAAATCCATAAATTCCTTTTTGTTATAGCTTGAAGGCAACGGCTAAATGACGCCACCGCCCCATTTTTTTTATCTACTGAAGGACACCGTCACTACTTATCCACCTTTTCATATCTATTAACAAGAGTATCACCACCTCTCCCGCCCTATCATCGTCAATCGCACCACCTCTCGTCTCTTCCTCTTTCTATTTTGTTATAATTATTTTTATTTGTTATTGTTATTGTTATTTTTATTATTCTCCTCCTATATTCCGACAAGGGCATGGAGGGACGTTGGGCAGTGTGGGTAGAAAAATAAGTGAAACTTTTGAGAAAATCAGAATAAGAGAGAGATGGGAAAATAAAAAAAACTAAGAAGAAAAGTGAAAATAATAAATAATAAATTAATAGAATAATATAATAAAAGAGAATGAGAGCGGTCGGCGATGGCTGAGGAGATGGTGGGGGTGGTGTTTGATGGAAGATAGGGAAAAAAAGATACAGAGGCGGCGGTGTGTGCTTTAGCAAGTAGTTGTGTTATTTAGAAAGGGGGACGGTGTAGGACAGTGATGATGTTCTTCAACTTAATTGGTGACATCATTTACTCTTTGCCAGAGTTTGAAAAGTAAATCATTAGAACAAATTTATTTATGCGGTGGCTTTACTCTACATAGTGGGTGTGTTAATCCTCAACTCTCATCTTCTCCCCACTACTTTATTTCATCCATTAATAAATTTAAACTCCCTTTCAAATCTCCCCCATCTTATTTTTCATTTACATGTATTTCCTCCAACATACTCTTCATGCTCTCTTAAATTTCTTTATTCTTATTTCACAACTCTCATAGTTTATTCCATTAAACCCTCAATTATTTTATTCTTCCAACTCTTCCTAAAAGGTTGTGGTGGTGATAGAGCATGTTGAAATGATCAAGGACTTGTGTTCAAAACCATTCGGTGGGTTTTGACGTCCCTAATTCGATTGAATGCGTTTAACGACAACCATGAACAAAATCAAAATTAGAGGTTGTTGCCAATTCACACTTTTAAATCAAGCCGAGATTTTTAGTGTTGTGTGATCAATATAATCGTAAAACTTAAATTCATGTTGTTTCAATTAACCGTGTGAACTACAACAACTTTTCAACCAAACAAAAAAAAAAGATATCTGAAAAATTTATTGTAGATACACGATTGGTTCAAATTATGATTTTCAGTGTAACACGGTTAGTCTGACCATAAAATTGAATTATCGCATTTTGAGCTAACCATGTGAAGTGGCAACAAATTTTGCAAAACTGTATCCCATGCAAACTTTTCGCTACCACATCAAACCGTGACTTTCAAGATAACTTGGTTGGCGTAATCGTGAAACTTGAATTTGTCACGGTTTCATTTGCTTAGTCAAAGTTATTGCATTTGTCATTCAAAAAACAACCAAATGGTTAAAAAGTCGAAATAAGTTCATTTTGTCACTTAAATCCTTTGACTTTCAAATTGCACCCAGATGACCTCTGAGCCCACAAAAAATGTTAGTATTTTTTTTATTGTGTAAATGATTTAAAAGCTACAAAAATATAAAATAATTATCTAATTAAATATCGTCGATATGCCCCCTAATATTTTTCTCGAGGTCTATTTGGTAAGGTGGAAAATGGACATGAAAAACTGAAACTACTTTCGTTGATTTTATTTTCGAAAATGGTGGGGTCAAAAAAATCAAATTTACATGAGATATGGGAAAATTAGTATATATTATTTTTTCTTGTCGTTAAACATACAACCAAATGAAATCCATTTCTCGCTAAAAATTATAAACCAAACCGATTATAAATTACCTAATTACTTTCTTTTTTGTATAGTTGGCCATTTTCCATTGGAAATGGAATCCAATTTTCATATCAAGTGATTTTTTTTGCTGTTTGGATATGCATTTAATGACGAGAAAATAATTTACTAATTTTTTCATCTTTGATGGAAATCCAATTTTTTTGCCCCCTAAAAAAACAGAATCCACAAAAAGGGTTTTATTTTCCGTCTCTAGTTTACATGTTACCAAACTGATCGTGAGATGTTAGATTCTATTGCACTAGATGACTCGTTAGGGTTGAAAATTGAACCGACGGTTTTTTTTTTTTTTTTTTACCTAAATCGTGAACTGGACGAACTTGGTTGGTTTCAAAACTTTCAAATCGAAATCGAACTGACCATTAACAAAATCGAACCGATTATAATTTATGCAAACTGTAACTGAATCGAAATAAAACCAAATCGAACAATTATTTTAAACATATTATAGTTTTTTATATCAAATATTTATTATTTATTATGTATATTCGATCAGTTTGGTTTTGTCGGTTAAAATCACATAAAAATCAAAAACCAAACCAACCACTTCCGTTTTGAATTTTTAAAACCGAAACTGAATTGCTCGATTCGATTTTAATCGGTTTCGTCAGTTTAATCGATTTGTTTAGTTTTTTTTTGTTCAACCTTATGACTCGTATATAGATTTATCATTTATTTATCTTTAAAATACAGCCACAAACATCATTTATATAAGGGATAAAATTGTAAAATGACGCAACCCTAACAAAAAATGACTACTAGTATAGCTACCTAACAAAACCTTAGAGATGCTGAAAATGGCTGAATCGAACACAATCACACGGTCTTGAGCCTGGCCTGGCGACCATCATTAAAAAGGTCCCCAACCAGCAACGCAGGCAGCAGCCTAGGCCCAGGCCCTCTAGAATAACTCTTTCTTTAATGATAAAGAGAAACAAATATCCTCCTATCCTCACCTCGCCTCTCTGGTTGTCTCTTCTCATCTTCTCCAGAAACCACCAAGCAGTGGGTGGTGGCCGCCGAGAAAGGATTACGATGAAGAGCCACTAGTTATTCGAAAGAAGTAACCTTTTCATGATTTTCTCCAGAATAACTCATACACAGATCTGATGCAAATGAGTGGTTTTGATTATTTGATATTCAGATCTACTACTAAAGGTCCCTTTTTTTCCATGATTTTCTTTGAATCACAGTTTTCCTAGCACGGATCTAAGAAAAGGCCTGGTTTTTTCTCTCATATACAAAGGAGTGGTTTTGTTTATTTGATATTCAGATCTAATACTAAAGGTGCGTTTTCTTCCATGATTTTCTTTGAATCACAATTCTCCTAGGACTAGGACGGATCTTAAAAAAGACCTTTTATTCCCCCGCTCATACACAGATCTGATGCAAAGGAGTGGTTTTGTTTATTTGATATTCAGATCTAATACTAAAGTTGCGTTTTCTTCCTTGATTTTCTTTGAATCACAGTTCTCCCAGGACAGATCTAAGAAAAAGCGTTATTTTTTCTCATACACAGATCTGATGCATAGGAGTGGTTTTGATTATTTGATATTCAGATCTAATACTGAAGGTGCGTTTTTTACTTTAATTTTATCTATTTCCTTTAGCAACTGTTCTGGGTGTGATGTAATCTCACTCAGTTTGGTCTGTTGATGCATTTTCTTAAGAGTTAGCAATAATAGAAGATCTATATTTGAATAGAAATTTTACCTCTCCATAACGGGTGCTCTTAGGACGTAGGCTGTGGCATGTGGTTTTCTGCTCCTAAATGGAGCTTGTCAAAATGGCATGAATTGGAACTAACCCCAAGGTTTGATGTAATCATACAAAGTTACGGTGTCGAAATGGCTTGAAAGATCAACATGAATTAATTTGGCTCATCTGACACAGACACTAGCAAGTTATAAGGTGAGCTTTCTCGTTGATTCTTTTGTTGTTCAAAACAACCAGATGTATCACGAGATAATCAAACCGTAGACTTGTAATGCAACATGCATAATCTCCGATAAGTTCCACACCAGCTGATCAAAACATAAAGAAAACACTCCGGATATCAGATATTTCCTGATTCATTATATTTCTGAAACTCTATGATTTCTGCTTGGTTCAATTTACTCCCCTGTACTCCTGTTAAAACAGCAAAATTCAACATAGTTAAAAAAATCTGTGCATTTAAAAAAAATATGAATGACACTATTTACATTGTATCAGTTTTAGAGTTAAATTTGGACAAATGATAAGCTTGAGATAATTAAAACTGAATACTGATGTTATTTTTTTTGACAGGGGGTCTTTGATTCAGTGATGGAAGGTTACGACCAACGAGCTAGTGGGGCAGACTTTGCTGCATCTGTCCTCTTTGGAATCATAACGTGGTTGTACAACACAATCATTGTCAATGCAAAATTCACTGAAGGCAGCTGAAAAGACGAAGAAATTGATGAAAAAGCGAAGATGATTTTTCTTGCCATGGTCGTATTCAATGAATTACAAATCGTGATAATCAAGTACGAGAATAAGTTTAAAATGAAACTTGAGATTTGTTCTCCAAAAATAGTGTCAAGTAAAGAGGTTTGTTATAACTCTAATTTTATCTCTCACTTTAAGTATCACAAATAGAATCCTAGGGTCACTGCCGATGCTGTCTACTGTTGATATCATTTGGATAGTTCCTTTGGTAGGGTGGTTAAATTACATTTTTAAGGCAACCAGATAAATGTAAATTTCACTTCAAAATAGTCAACACACGTAGAAATAATGTGTTTGTTGATTATTTTGAAGTTGGGTTTATCTTTAACTGGTTGCTGCCTTGAAAATGTCATTTAACCACCCTACTAAAGGAACTATCTAAATGATATCAACGGTGGACAGCGACAGCGGTGACCCTAGGATTCTATTTGTAATACTTAATGTGAGTGCTAAAATTAGAGTTATAATAAACCTATTTTTCCTTGACACTATTTTTGGAGAACAAATTTTCAAGTTTCATTTGAAATTTCTTCTCGTATTATCACGATTTGTAATTCATAGAATACGATCATGGCAAGGAGAATCATCTAAAGATATCTCGAACTATCTATATTTAGAAAAATTATTGGTCCAAATTTAATTACACATATCTAAAGGTAAATATACAGTTTAAATTTAATCATGCATACCCTAGGGAAAGTTTAATGGTTCATATTTAATCTTTTGTTCATTTTTATTGAAAATTCAGTGGATTAAATTTAATTGTACATGCATTGAGGTAAATTTAATTGTACATGCAGGTATCTTGAGGCAATTTGATGGGATTGAGATAATAATGTAAGTATCTAAATTTAAATTGCTAGATTTACTTTGAAACTTCGAAAGCTTATAAAATTAAATTTGAATTTAAGATGTATGATTAAATTTGGACCATAATTTTTTTTCGAGATGAGTCGTTTGAGATATATTTTTAAATCCACAGTTAAATTTTTTTAAGATATGATTATGATTTTAAGCGAGCTTTGGGATTATTCTCGGGATGAGATATTTAAGATGTGAAAAATTCAATATAAACATTTGAGTAATATTTTGGTAATATGTTTAGAAAATGGTGAATGAGTGTTTATCATTAATCTTGTGGTAAGTGCAATAGTAATTAATTATGAGTGTATTTATCAATTGACTATTTATTAAAGGGGCAAGTAGCAATTGGCCCTTAGTATAATTGATTAAAGGAAAATGCATTTGATCTGTGATATTTCAAGTAGAGGTCTGGGTTTCGAATGTGATTGAAGAAATGCAAAATTGGGTCATTGTTGGGATTTGGGATCAGTGTGAATCTTGAATAATTTTTTTAGATAGTAGGGTTGGTGTCATGATTATGAATTACAAGTCAAATAGTTGCTAAAACTCTAAATCCAAAGAAGAAAAATCCAACACATATTAGTTTCTTCGTTATCAAGAGAAGAAACTAAGAAATTCATTATTTATGTGATCCATCGTTCCATAGATTTATGTGAAAACTAAATATTTTCATTCTATTGTTATGCAGTTTCATCTAAATCTATTTGATCCTACGTTTCATAGATGTGCCATTATCAGGTTAACCTTATTGAATCCAACCTCCCTAATATTTCAGGCAAGCACGATTTTCTCGTGTCATGCCATTGGAAGCTAAATTGGGAATAGACGAGAGAGCATTTGTCAAGTAATGTGCTGAACAGTCAACCAAAATGCTTATACTTTCTGGCCAACAAGGACATGGAGCATATACAAGTTTTCTACGCCTATTTTGTAATTGGTTTTTACTTTCAAATGAACAGTTTAATTTGATGGTATCGTGTAATTCTCAACCGTGAATATCTTTTCAGCTGCAACATCTGCATAGAGGATAAGAAAATGATGTCAATTGGATTAAGCTTTATCAATATTGGGCTTTTGTGAATTTAAATTCCACAAGGACAAACTACGAAGGATGAGTTTAAGCTAAATTTGCAATTAAGAAAAATATGCAAATACAATACGGGATCGGTTATAGCAATTTTGACTAAATAGTCGTAGAGAAAATACAGTGCAGGAACAGCTATATATGTCAAAACCGAATGTTAACCATTGAACTGAAACCACAAGAAAAATTGAGACCCTGTGGAATCTTCCCTCGTAGCTGAACTAATTGGAACTCATAGCGGCATCCCCTCTCGACCTACACTTAGCGCAACCTATAATTGCCTATCATCTAATGGTGGTGTCATTGTTCTTGTGGCATTAACTGAAATTTCACTCAACAAGTGAAGTCATCTGGTGTTGACCCAAATTCAAACTTTGAAAAGTTTATTCAATTTCATAGCACATGTCAACCAGAAAAAATTTGTACTGTTTCAATGCTCTCCTCTTAATGAACCATCTTCCACTGCTGATAAACCCTTTCCCATGCCTTCAATAATGTTTTGGGCTTTTCATCAACAATCCTAAAATTTTCATGCCCACTGTATTCACAGAAGTCATCGCTGTTGCATATGAATACAAACTTACGACTCAATAGACAGAGCTAACATATGAAGGATTATCAATGAACCACAGCAGATAGCACAACCAAATCATAATATATTGGCCACAGATTGCGCAGAAAAGATAGTTTTGAATGAATATGATCCATAAACATGAAATAGCTAGGGAATTGTTTACACGTAACTCGAGGAATACATCATCCTGGTTGCAAACATGTTGTTAAATCCCGGTTCCAAAGTATTTTCAAACCTGAAATAGCTGTTGGTGAAACTAGGTCTGTCAAGAGAGCAATCTCATCCATGCTCAACCTCAAAAAGATCCATAAAACCTTTGTAGATTCGGGAGAACAAAAAGTACTCTTGCCCTGTTTTCATTACTAAGATCCAGTAAGTTCTTGGTTTTGTTTAACATAGTAAATCCACGTACAACAACAACATTTAAGCAAATTGTTACCTACCCACCTTAGATCATCAACCTGGGTAATAGTTATTTCATGTCTAATAGTACAACAAAATCGGGGAATTCCGGAATTTAGCAAAATCCTTCATCTAACCTTACTCAAGATTCCCAAGACACGTGAGAAAATGCAAAAAAAAAAAACACTTGGGTGGAGGTCAAAGGTCTGTACCTGGACTAAAAAGCAGGGAATCTAGCAAAACTCTTGGGTTTACTTGGGTGGGGTTTTGAGCACTAGACTCAATTCATGAAGTTTTGGGTTTGCACCACCTCAAGTCACCTTTTATGCGTGACTTGGTCTTGTAAATTTGCGTCTGGACTAAAATCAATAAGAGTTGGAACAAACTTTTGCCAATTTGCATCTCTCGATACAAAACGATGGGTTTAAAAGGATATGCAAAAATGAAATAATGACCAAGACTTGTTTCTCTTAGCTCTACACACAGCTTCACCTCAATCCTTGCCTCATGCCCCGACTGATTTCCTTGTGATCCGCATATTGACATACTGATATAATTGTAAGCAACACAGAGCACTCCCACATGGACATAATGCCGATGGGTCACTCCAATGGCTACCAATCCTACAATTCCTAACATAACGCCAATGCAACTATAAATCAAGCTAGTTTTCTCCATCACTCATCCCATTTTCTTGAATGGTCTTTCACTAACTGAAAAATACCTTCGCCTCTTCCCCTAGAGCTACCTGTTTCACTAATGAGCCATCTCCACATCGCAACCAACTCATGCACAACCTAGTTTATTCCCACCTGTCTACTTCAGAGCATAGATGGAGAATGAAGCACCACTTTATACTGGAACTCATGGAGACAGTGGGGACTCCTCTCCTAGCTATAGCTGTCAAAGAGAACCAACTCTAATTGCTAGGCCACTTTTGTCATTCCCACCAAGACTACCTTCTCAATACTTGCAGTTCGCACCACCACCACACATCCATCACCGTTTCTTTTCCAAAGAAATTCCAGTGCCAAACCTCCATAAATAATACTTCAAAATTTTGACACACCTACCTCCTCAACCCTATCTCGACAACCACTAGACTTGGAGCACTTTTATTCATCATCTATAAAGGACGATTACCAAGAACAGCCATTTCCTTCGGCAAACAAAACAATTCTAATCTCGATTCACTACATCTAACGCAACATAATTTTCGAAAAGTGACCACACAAGCTTATTGAAATGATACAGAATAATATCTTCTCATTAGTAGAGTATTACGATTTTTGAATTAATCATTTGAATAATCCCTTGGCCGAATAATCGGCAATTTGTGGCTAATTTAATCACCTTCAAAACTCACCGATTAGTCGGTCTATGGCAATGTTTATAAATAAATGGAAAAATACCAAGATTGTGTGAAGATGCTAGAGAGAAATAACGATGAATATATATACATACATGTGTGTGAAGAAAGAAAAATGACCAAAGAAATAATAAGCAAAACTAAAGAATATGGAGTCGCACATTTATTATCTGACATTGAACCTTAATTTTGTTATGATTTGCCTTAAATTCATGTTTACAACTTCAATACACATTAAGCTTTTTTCTTAAAATATTATTTAAAAGGATAAAGAAAATATATTTATAAAATATAGACCAATTAATTTTGACTAATCTCATATCTCTCCTTAATCGATTCAGGTCCGATTAACGACTTAACTACATAGGCGAAGATTGGTCAGCTTTTGTGGAATGGGCAATGACATTGTTGGGTAAGTTCACAACATATATGTGAAATGTAGACGTGATACATCACTCTTACGCCGCCTTGTTATAAATATGTGGTCGATTTTTTTCTCTATTTCTTCATAATTATGTAGTCAAATCGACCACATATTGAAGTAAACATATTTCTTCATAGTTTTTTTGACTAAGGAGCGATGTGAGATTAATCAGGATTAATCATAAATAATCAAAATTAACTGATCTATATTTTATAAATATGTTTTCTTTATACTCCTAAGTAACATGTTTACTTCAAAAAAATGTATATTGAAGTAGTAAACATCGTTTGTCACAATTAAGGCAAGTTATAATAAAATTAGTTTTCCTTCTTTTAATCGTTATTCTCGTCTTTTCATATATATACATCTTTCTTTCTCATTAGCATCTTCACAAACTCTTGGTGTTGCCCATTAGATAGATATTGATAAGGTTATGGAAAAAAAACTCTAACTTTCTCTTTTTTGTTTATAACATATTGTTATGGACCGATTAATCGAGGAGTTTTGAAAGTGATTAATAGTGATTAATCGTGTAATCGACCAAAATCGTTGATTATTGGACCAATGAGTTATTCAATGAAAAATAATGACGCTCTACTAGTGAAAATAGATTAATCGATGATTAAATCACCAATTTAATGACAGCCTCATAAAATTATATAAATTTTTACGATCACTAATATATTGTAAAAATGCACTTAGCAACATTCTTTTATATTGATTACAACTAAATTACTTGCACATGAATTTAATATTTGGAAGGTTAAAGGTTGGCAAAGTGCATTTAAATATTGAAATATATTGGAAGCATTACTCTTTACTCTTTGTGTGTGTATGGAGGATCTTATGGATCTAACAAATATTTTGGGAGGATTTAAGCTAGAGATGGGGTGAAGATGGAGATTACAATTGGGTTTGGATGCAAGTTAAGGGGTTTTTATGTGTTCGTGTTTCGCTGTGATGGCTAGAGAGCATATGCCCATTAATGCAAGCCACAGTTTGCGAAAAAGTTATCAAAGAGATGCCCCATGATGCATGCCATAATTTTTAGATGAAGTTAATTTGGAAGACAAGGATTTCATCTTTTTTTTTCTTCTTATCTTCGTGTCGACAACCCAATAGAGTAGGCTTACTAAAGTTGAGTTGGTACACTGAGGTATGGGAATCCATTTGTTATGCCCCTTCGGCGTATGTGGATGCAAAGAGTATGACACATCTTGTTCATTGTGGATAGTAATTTGTGAATGAGGAGTTTTGGTTTATGGTAGGCGATGCCTCTTTCTCGGGTTGTTCGCAGTTCGGATTGGTTTCACTATGAAACTGATTCGGGTTCAGGTCGGTTTGATTTTTCAGTTTTGAACATAACACTATGTTGAAGAAAGTGTAGATGCAAAACAAAAAACTAAAGAGTGAGTGAGATGACATAGAAAGGCCTACAAACTCACTAGGAACCCAAATTAAACTTCTTAGCAAACCGTAGATCTAGATCGAAGCGAAATTCCTTTAAGGAAGAAAATGAGAATGTTAAGTAAAAATTAATTCATAAGGTAAATTTAGGTAAATGACAGGGTGAAGTCAATGTAATTTGGGTTGAATGTTGTATAGAAGTTTTGGATGCCATGTTACTGTTTCCGTGTCCCATTTTGGTGTGGCAAATATAAAAATAGTTACTATTGAAGGGAACGATTTTTACTTTCTCCAAATGGAAGCTAGTTGTCAGCAGCTGTAGAACCTTTTAAATTCTTTATGGGTTTTTTTCTCTTTAAAACGAAAATTTACATAATCCATTGTGTAACATATTTATGTCAAACGTTTTTTGTGGGTTAGTTTAAAGTCTTTAAAAATGATTCTAAACTAGCCAAACCATCTACTGAGCCAATATAAATACAAACTGAACTGAATCCAAACCAAAATCCTCAGTTTGGATCTGCTCAGTTGGTTAGATTGGTTTGTTCGATTTTTGAACAGCCCTAGCAATTTCGATGGAGGATCTAGAAGGTGCTTCCAACTGGCTACATTGACGACATTGAAAGAAAGGAATTTTGGCAACAAAGCAATGGAATGGCAAGCATAATAGTACATGTTTTGATTTGGAAGTTGGTATATCATCTGCCCTCTTTTCTTATTGTGGAGTTGTCTTTGTTCTTATTTCTAGGGGTGGGCACGGGACGGGATGGGACGAGATATACTCATCCCTATCCCATCCCGTTCATACGGGATCGGGACGGGACGGGATGGGAAAAACCCCATCCCGACCTCGTCCCATCCCAAACGGGATCGGGACAGGACGGAACGGGACGGGATCAGCGGCATCCAAAAATTTGAAGCAACATTTGCCAAAAAATTTGAAGCAATATATACTTGTAATTCTGTAAATAATTTGAAGCAACATCCAAGAAGTGATAAACTGTAAATAATGAGCTTCTTCACTGCAGTACAAACAAAATTTGAAGCAATATATACATGTAATTTAAATACTGAGCTTCTTCACTGCAGTATCATAGAACACTTGAATAGTTGAATGCATTCTTTATGTAAATATGAACACTTAAAGTATTCTCGGCCAATATTTTCATTTGGTTCATGAAGAGTCAGGTTTTGGAGTCCAACATCTTTTTTTAAACAATTTATTGGTTATGTTGGCGTAACATTGCTTTGTTCAAATGGAACCTCATCTCACCAATCATCAGATCATGTATGTGTTGCTTTGTCATTACATTTTCTGCTGACTGACTATAATTGCCAGTTTGGAGTTTAATTTTGAGCTTTTAGGTAACCCACTTGGAAGAAGTAGGAACTAAAGAACAATTGAAAAAAAAGGACCTGAATGTCATACCACGTCAAGTAACTTTCAACCAAATTCATGATATCACCTTAATAATAAAATTACAATATTATTCAGTCTTGCAACAGAAAAATGTAAGCCAAAAAGGAAAAATAATAGCAATAATTAAAATGGGGACGAGCCCACCGTATGAGTATGCTAATCACGGTCTTACAAAAGAAATCAACTGTCAAGGCAGTCTTTTAAATCTGATCCTGTTTGCCATGCTTGCTAGTGTGCATCATATAAAAGGTATAACTGCAGTGCACATATATGCATACAACTCAAAGAACGACATTGAAGTTGTATGAAGATTGAGTACTGAATGTTGAAACATATACGGAAACAATATCTGTCGGATGGAGGTTTGATTACTGAATGAGTTGAAACATATACAAAACAGTACCTGTCACACTAAAAAATTAAATATGTTATATACATTAGTATATTTGTATGGGCATCCACAATTTTAAAATAAATAATTAAATAAAATATTAATAATTAATATTAATAAATTAGTTCGAGACGGGACGGGATTGGCGGGATTGAAAATCTCCATCCCATTCTAGATCGGGACGGGACAGGATCGAGATGAAATTATTCAATCCCATTAAGACCCGAAAAAATCGGGACGAAACGGAACGACATCGGGACAGAAACGGAATCGCGGGATGGGATGCCCACCTCTACTTATTTCCCTTTTTGTAATCTGGGCTTCTCACTCCTTTCTATTAATAAAATTTAAGTGGCATATGTTTGACTAAAGCAAATTGAAAAACTTTTTGAGTCTAAGTATGTAAATTGGGATAGTTTCAGTTTGGAAGGATTTTGTGGTTCCAGGACTACCGGTGTTGACCATTAATTTGTCGAACATGCCTGAATAGGTTCTTAGCAAGTATCCACAAAATCCTTTTGGTTGTCCAATGGAAACAGTGGGTGAGGTAAAACAGACTAGAGTACTCTTGGCAAGCAGCCCAACAAACAGATGTGAAGCATAAACCTCATAGTTTTCCCAAAAATCCTTGCCGTACTTCCAAACTTGGCCAATGGTAATGCCACACAAATAAACAGCCAACTACAAGGTGAACAAACACATTGCGTAAGCATAAAATTACATGTGAACTTCAGGCTTTTCAAAACTAAACTTATGAAAAATATCTACATACCTCTGTTGTAAGGTTAATAAGAAAAGTTGGATCAGCAAGAATCCTATTACGAAGCCATGCACAAGGCCTCGAGCTCATTGCAAAGCCTAACGGCCAAACAGTTCCCTACAAGAAAAATAAAGAATAAAAACAAAATCCCAAAATGAGGAAATATATATAAATAAATATTTAGCACGGAGGAAATCTGAGGTTGGGAAGGAAAATTCTAGGGGTCGAGGGAGGGAGCGAGGGATGGGTGGTAACCACCCATCCGCCTCGAGATAAGCAACATTTCATATTTCGAATTTAATGCGCTTATCTCGAGGCAGATGGGTGGTTACCACCCATCCCTCGCCCCCTTTCCCTCGCTCCCTCCCTCGATCTGTAGCAAAGCTCGGTTGGGAAAGATGGATTTTGGGCTAATAAGCGTGTCTCTAACAGTGGAGTTGTTCGAGTTTGGATAGAATAAAATCCTACACATCCACCCACTCATACATAAAAAACCTCCCCCAACGTCCCCGTTCCCGTCTGATAGCAATGTGGAGCCATGCTTCAATTGAGGCGCTATATATCCTAATTTATTTAATAACTAATACTTACTTGAATAGTTTGATAAATTTTTTATATAAATAATACCCCCTAATCCTCAAGGGATCCTTTGGTAGCATAGAAAACAACAAGAATCGAAACTGATTCCGCGGATTCTAATTTCGTGCTGCCGGGGTGTGGGGGTAGGGGTAGGGATGGGGGTAGGGATGGGGGTGGGGGTGAGGGTCGGTTGGGGTTGCAGATAATTGGATTCCCATGAGTGATAGGAAAACGTGCATAATTGGTTTCATGTAGCTAAATAGACAGACAACCAACAACGAAAATCCCATTTGACATGAGTTTTGGATTCACTTTCCCACGGAAATTGGGCTACCCTTTGCAATTGACTGAGGGTATGTCTAACTAAGCAACTAGCCCATTAAAACACACACACCCAACAAAACGAAAATTTTCTTCAAAACAGATTAGACTAAGTCTCACCTTTTCAATCAAAATATTCGGCTGCGAAAACTAAGTCCCGCCTTAACATTATTGAGAGTAACAAATTGCATAAATTAATCTAATTCGTAAGAAGAAGGCGTTGAAAATATTCACTGTGTCTTCCTCATAACACTCCCAATAAATGGACTTGTTAAAATTTAACCACCATGTAGACTTTAGACGTTCAAACTAGCTACGTGAATCCAATCAGCTAAAAATTAGATGATGAACACACACACACACGCATGATGTATGACGTAGGGGGGGATCTTATCCCGCGATTTCGATCCCATCCTGTCTCGATTTTTTCGAGTCTTAATGGGATTGAATAATTTCATCCTGATCCTGTCCCATCCCGATTTAGAATGGGATGGAATGGGATGAAGATTTTTAATCCAGCCAATCTCGTCCCGTCCCGAGCTAAATTTTTAATATTTATTATTAATATTTTTATTTATTTATTTATTTTTATTCATATAAACTTACAGATGACTAACAGAAACTCATGGTGTTTGCAGTGGTAACAGAAATGTTATTTTAAGAAATAAATATTCATTAAACAAGATAAAGATATCATACAGTTGTTTGGATTCCCAATAAAAGTGGCTCCAATTATTTAACTTCCAAATATTGATAATACCCAGGTGAAGATGAAAAATAACAATTAACTGGGCAATACATATTCAGAATTGAACATTTAGGGCAGAGCCAAGAATTTGAGAAGCCCCGGGCTGTAAAAATAAATTTTTTAATTACGATATATATATTGACTAGTGTAATACCCGTGCCGTTGGCACTATTGCAGATTACATCCTACATTCACGGCTATGTCGAAAGAGACATGCACACAATATCATTATATCCAAAAAAATGTCATTTTTTGAATAAAGTAATTTATCTGAACATGTCATAAGAAAAATATACTTCACATGAGTGACTATAATGACAATCAATGTCATGAACAAATAAAAAATCAAAATTTCGACAGAGTTTCCTCTGTATTTTTCAATATTGAAACCTGTCTGAACCTGTCATAAAAAATTTACAATGGCAATCAATGCCATGAACACCACATAATATCTCCACACACCAAAATTATCATTTAATTATCAAAATATTGCAAGATGTAGTATCAACCTATTATAGTACCTATTCGAAAATCATCATTTCGGAGTAGGGTGTTTTTTGAACTAAGTTATTCATAATTACAGTCAGACACAATGCAAGGTTAGCGATCCCTGAAAAGAAAAAGGAAATGTTTTTAGATTGCAACCAAAGCTTTACAAATTACAATTGAGCTGTCTTTTTGGAGCAACCATCAATTTAACCAAAAACGAAGACTATAAAAAGGTGGAACAAAGAACCATGTGGAAAATTTTCCATTGTACCTTTTTCTTATGGAATTGAAATTATTATTTCAATCATACATTTTTCCATTGTATTCATTCAATCAATTATGGTAAAAAAAAATTTCATTGTATTTTTTTCATTGATATATATATATATAAAACAAAAAAAAACCAAATGATCCAGCAAGTGTTCAACCCTTCTAAAAGGGACTAAACATGAAGGTGTTTCCATGGTCACCATAGTTTAGATTCATAAAAAATTATAAACCATTCATGGTCACCATGGTAACCATGTTTCCATTCATGGCGGATAAAAAATTATACATATTTGCATTGTATTCTTTCCAATAGGAGTGGGCACGGTCCGGATCGGCTCCAAATTTTGAGGAACCTAACTCAGACCGTTTAAATTTAACGGATCCGGTCCGGTCCAGATTCCCTTATTTTGAACATTGAGACCGAACCTAACTCGAACCGTTTGGAACGGTCCGGTTCCTACGATTCCAAAATGAGAATCTGAATATATTCATGGTATTGATTACTTGATTGTATTGATTCAAAGCAAGCAAATGAGAATCTGATTGTATTTCCAAGCAAGCAAATTAAGCTATCACCAAGCAAGCAAGCTGCCTGCAGCAACACCCTCCCATTCACAGCCATTTCTAAAACCAAATATTATGAAGTCGTGATTAATGACAATAACATGAAATTAAAGCAACTTAAGCTAGCAAGCAAGTTTTGTTAACAATAAAACAACTCTTTGAATTGTAACAGACAACCATGCTATGGTCCATGGACCAAAATATTTGGTTGTTCGAGCTCTTGATTTTTCAAAAGATTTGAAATTTCTTCCCCATTCCCTCAAATATTCACTAAATCTATTTAACCCATTATCAAAGGCTCCAACTTTCATCAAGTTAGAGGCGTAAGAAGAACTAATTAAATCGATCTCAATTGGAAAAACAAAATTTTCTCAAACCCAACATGATGAATGAATAGTTACAACTCAAACTCTAGAACAATCTCAAAAGCAATATAAATAACCAAATCTAACAAACCCCATAACTTAAAAAAACTCAAATAAAGGCAAAACATAAAATAAGGGATACCTGAACATGGCAATTGGATTGAAGGCGGAGAGAAGTGGTTCTCGCTAAAAAACGTTGGGGTGTGGATTGCACTCTCCAGCATTATCACCATTTTTCATCCGTTGGCACTACACATACAATTTTTTTCTTTTAGTTAAATTCATGTAATGAACCCATATGGCATGACTACCGTGTAATGCCGTAGCATCTACTAAACTTTCAAAATGGTAGTATAGCTAGCTAGGATGAACCATATAAAAGTTGAGATAACATTCCAAAAATAAAACATAAAAATAAAAAAGGATACCATAGAACAATATGTATACACTAACAACCTAACCGTCAACATTCCTAGTAACCCACATCAAACTATAAGCATGTTTTTATAGGAGAATTCAATCCATCTATCTGATTTACAACTTTGCCACATTAGTTTCTTAAGTAAAAAAAAAAAAGGAAAAACACAATTAATTCAATGAACTCACCAATATTGATGGGTTTTAGAGAGAATATGAACCCACTTTTTCACACACCAAAGTCTCTTACCTTGAAACCATTTCAAGGTTTTACAGAGAACATGAACCCACCTTTTCAAACACCAAAATCTCTCACCATTTCAAAAGCAAAAAACCTCTCAATCAACTATGAATTGGTGAGAGAATTAAAAATACAAAGTAAAATTAAGGGGAGTAGAGAAGAAAAGTGATAACCTTATATGAGAGTGTTGTTCTTCTGGTGGTTTTGTTGGTTGGCAAAGCTCGTATGTTCTTCTGTTGGTTTTTCAATGGCAAGGTTTGAGCCAGGGAATAGGAAAACCAAAACCCAGGTTTCAATTTAAGATGGAAAAGGAAAGATCAATGTTGTGCATTTGTTGATTTGGAAACCTTGGCATAGTGTTTGAAATAGATAAAATAAACTCAACTCAAACCCAATCTCCTACTGATGAAAGCGAGAAATTTGAGAAGAAAGTTAAGGCTTTGGTTGTAGTCTTTAAAAATCCCAAAACCCAAATTGAATGAAAAATGGTAGCACCAGATAAATAATAAAAAGTGAGGAACCAGAGGAAGAAGTTCTTCGCATAGCCTTCTTCTTGGCCAAACCACGTTTTCTTTCATAAAAAACAAACTTCAATTAACAGGCTATATAACTAATCAAGTCAATAAACAAAGATGAATAATAAATGCATCACTCGTGTTGTTATTGTCAAAACAGTCTGTTAGAAGTTACCAAATATTGTAGACATGCATTTAATTCGATTGAGAATGTGTATCTAGCACATAAAGGGCTATTCTGGGCAGATTATACAATGCAACAGTGGCAAGAAATGCAACAGTGAACAGTGTCCCTATATTCTATACGAAATGGAACCATTCAATCCAAGAATGGAGACTTTACTGTGAAAGAACATACTACTCCAAAATCCCATCTTCTTCCTACTGTGGAAAACTATCATTCACATTCCAAAAATCATTCACATTCAAGTAAATCATTCACATTCCAGTAAATCATTCACATTCCAAAGATCATTCACATTCCAGTAGATCATTCACATTCACATTCACATTCCAATAAATCGTGTTATAGTTTTTGTGAGAAACTAATCTGAAATCACGTTTTAGTGTTCGTGAGAGAGACGGTTGTGAGAAACTAACTTGAAATCACATCGAGAACAATTGCAAGAACATAGCTCGTCAAGAACACAAAGCTTGAAGCAAACCGCCCGTTCCCTTCCGTCAAGAACTTGAAGCAAACCAACTTCATTCAATAACGAAATCAATTAACTAATTAGAAGAAGAGAATAGAGAGAAAAGAAGTTGAGGTACCTGTTAATGGCGGAAATCCAATCAACTAATTGACTCTTTTGAATTAACTGCATTTCTGAAACAGCTCCTGAGACAACACAAATTAATATCATACAACACATTTGACTTGAGAAATGTTGAAAGATACCGAAATGACATGCAACTAATATTAACTGAGTGAACAACATGTAACACACTTCATGAATAAATTTGTACGCCTAGCATGCTCAAATATTTGGATGTTGAACTATACACCAAGAAAATCTGATACTGCAGCCCACTAATCTGATACAGACTCCAACTGTATGACCTTCTGTTAATGGAATTGGCATTTTTTTTATCTGGCAGCTTAGTTCATGAGTTCTTCAAGACGTACTCCTTACTTTAAGACAGGGATTCAGCCTCTCCCGGGGGCTCAAAGTGCTCTCCATAAACTATCTAGGTTTTGCAATCCATCGGTCGTTACGTAAATATTAAGAAATAAACATGTAAAAGAGAACTTTATATCAACTGTAATTGAAGGTATTGACAGAATGTAATAAAGAACCTCACAATTGAGTGGATTGAGGAGCACTATCTCGGATTGTTTCAAGAAATTCAATTGAAAACCATTTTGCTTTGGATGGAAATTCAAGACCAAAGGCAGAATATGCAGGTAATAACCATACTCTTCTAATCCCAGCTTCTTACATCTCTAGGTATACTTGTTTCAAACCTATTCATTTAGACCCTTCACTAAATTTTTTTAACATGTTTGCTAATCTAATTATGCTATCTTACTGTTTTTCCCTTTTGTTAGACACCATTTACGTCATCTTCTTCATCCATTTATCTCCCATAACAAAATGGTGCCAATTGATTTTACAGATACTTGGGGGCTTAAATGATTGATGACAAATGCACGCTATGCCTTGGAGTGTGCAGAAGTTGGAATTAAGGTCTTACTGTTTGATTATGAAAACTCGTACCTTATGAGCAAGATGGACTCAGAGACTCGACATCTTCTCGTGACCAAAGTTCATAACTGGGACGAAGTGGAGTGAGAGCTAGGTTCATGGATCACTTCTTGAAATCACGCTGCTGTCCTCAGTCTACAGCCCAATTCACATCACCCGCAGCATGTTGTTTGATCAGCTAGATGAGAAATACCAAGGATTTAGAAAGGGAAATCAGCTAGATGAGAAATACCCAAAAATCATCAAAAAGGGATTCAATCATACCTTGAGTTTCTTCTCTTTGGTTGTTCTTCTGGACAAACTCTAAATCCCTGACTACAGTGTTTGAGAAAATTCAACAGATTAGACAAACTATAAATCCCTGACTACACAAAAATTACAGCAATTTGTGAACAGAGAAATTCAATTTTAGACAAACTCTAGTTGAAACAATGTGCCTCAAGCAAATTTCACTTAGAAATGAAATTACCCAACAATAATAAACATAAATGTGCCCCAAGCAAGCTTCTTGGGGATAGAAAAATTAGGAAAAAAAAAGACATAAATGTTTACTAATTGATCTATCCATTGAGCACTGGGTACAAATCTCTCCTTGGCGCCGCACATTTCATCACTCCATTTCTCTCCTACTACTCCTTTGATTGTCTTCAACAACGATTCACCAATCACCTGAGATCAGATGAAAAACACACATATGAAAAAAAAAAAAACCAATAATATAATTCAGATTTTGCTATGTCATAGGAAGCAAATTGTCATTTGGAAAAAGTTATAAGAAGTATACCTCAAACTGGGGATCAGTAATGCCTTTCTTGTGATGCACCAATCCTAAATGCTTGAGAGTATTTTCAGGAAGCACAACCCCACCCGTCTTTCGAAGCTGAACAACGGCTACACAACTCTGATCCAATTCCAGTTAAATACAACCTTATTTTACAACTTACAATAATTTCTTGTCGATTATCCAATATGATTGATATTAACATGACAACTATAATAACAATGACAGTAATTAGAGTTTTAGTATTTGGTTCTCAACTGTAACATTGGTATTTCTAACATTAACAATGTTATTCTCATGTTTCTATTAAAATAACCTGTGTTCAATTTTTTTTTACTACTGAAATATTCTATATACATGCAATCCACAAATTACATTATTTTTAAAAATTTGTGCTAACCAAATAAACTGCTGACATTAGAAGGCTAAATAAATATAAAATGAATGAGTTAAGAAGCACTGACCATTCGAAAAACTTTCATAGCATGGACTTTGAGTCTAGGATTGTTCGCAGAGATCTCATCATTCTCCTTTAGAAAAGAGAAAAGCGCCTTCGCCTCTGGGGCTATATCAAACTAACTATATGGAATCTTTAGTAACATTTCCTAGGCACAATCAGACCTGAAAAGTATGAAAGCAAACTTAGAATCAATAGGTATCAAGAAACATAAGGAGTCTACATGGATCAAAATGTAGTGTTCAAATATGTATAAATCTGAAATTTAATTGCTTAAATGAAAGAAAACTTACGTTCGATACAACCGAATACTCAATTCACCAATGTTTGGCTTCATAATATCCCATGAATCCTTCATATACTATATTCCTTCATTATCCACACCACAATCCACTCATGTGAGGTTACAACAAACATTGAAAGGCACACACTAAACACTGATGTCTATGATGATACCAAAAACCACTTGTTGAAACCCTTTCCTAAATATGAGGTTTTGTTATGTTCTAAACATACCAATTCGGAGGATAAGCATAGACAGCAAAGCAAACACAGAGCAATGGGGATTCTCTCATGGAGCAAAACCCATATTCCAAATCCGAAAACCCATCACCCCAAACCGGATTACCAGGCATGAATGGGGCCATGGAGTTCGGGTCGGCTGCAACTTCCACAGTTAATCGTCCCCAATTTCGAAGAATCGAATTCAATCGAAGAATCGAAGAACATTAAAAAGAGAGTAAATAAATTACCTGATTGGAGCAATGGGTTTGAACCCTAATCAATGTTTGATGATGAAGAATAATCAATGGTTGAACAGGGAAGCACCAGATAGAGAATCGAAGTTGATGTCGACCTGATTTCTTCTTTCTTTTCAGGTTAGTAAAGAAGAAGGTTGTGCGAAGAAGAAGGAAGTCAGATCTGATTTCTTTTTCAATCAATCTGCTTTCTTCTTCAGTCAGATAACTTCAATCGATTTCAGATCCGAAGAAGAAGGAAGTCAGAAAAAAAAATTCAGATCTGCTTTGTTCTTCAGTCAGATGTGTATTTGGAGATCATCTGATGTACTTGGATCCTTATTTTGAAATAAGGAAGGCAGAAGAACCCACTCTAAGTAGTGGGGAAGGGAGTTGTGGAGAGGGAGAAAACCTCGTGGAGGTGTGGAGAGAAGAGGAAAGTATCGGGGGTTGAAATTTTAGTTTAAGATCTGCCAAATACATAACATGCGCCACGTAGGACATACAGACTCAAAACACTGTTCATAAACAGTAAAAACCCAATTTGAAATGTAAGATAGATGGTAAACCATTATGAATATGTTAGAGCATCACCAATAGGTCTATATTTCTTTCCTAACAAAAGATGAAATGTCATTTTGTCAAGGAACCATGAATTTTATTTTCCACAGTAATGAAATAGTAAAATCAGTTGGGAAGCCATCACAGTGACACAATACTCTTAGTGGGTCTCATTTATCATGTCATTTTCTAAAAGTTAGGCCACTCGACTTCATTGTTAGAGGATTTAGTGGCTACCCTTATATTTGCATGTCACATCTATATCTAATTATAAGAAAGTTATTTTTCACGCTCTTGTATGATGATAATCTTTGCAGCAGTCACAGGCAGCACGTTGATCTTGTCCCGTCCCGAGCCCGTTTGGGATGAGACGAGGTTGGGATGAGGTTTTTTCCATCCCGTCCCGATCCAATTTCATATGAACGAAATGAGATAGGAATGAGTATATCTCGTTCCATTCCATCCCGTGCCCACCCCTAATATGAAGTGTGAATAGAAAATTAAGACTGAAACTTGCAAGGTCTGAATTTAGTTAAAATAGATGTCTTTGTTTCATTGTATTTACAAAGGAGTCAACTTTGGTTGCATGTACACGGATTCATGACCAGACCACCAAGGGATATTTAGATAGGATTTGAAAGAAGCACAACAAAATGAGAGAGAACAAAGGATGAGTTTTGCCAAGTTGTGGTTTAAGTCCTTCTGACTTGAAGGGCCATTTTTTTTCTTTTTTAAAGTAGTCGACATGGATGAGCTTCTTCTAGATCATTGCTACTTCGTATTGCATTAAATTTGTGTTGACTAGTTTGGTTGAAATCCCTGTGACTGGAGTTTGGAGAACAACACAACACAAATGACTTTATACAGTTTTTCCTAAGTGCATTGGTAAAGTGTCTGGTAACTTGCCTGGTGGCTATCAGGCACCATAGGATTGCATCGAGATAAGTGATAGCACCAGGCAAGTTACCAGTGCACTGTAGTATTACTCGACTTTATAAGTATGAGAAACAACTTGTGACATCAGAGGAATTTGTCTAGTAGTAGACTGACTTTTTAACCATTTGTAGGAAGTGGTGAACTATACATGAAAGCTACCTTGCATTGGTGTTTTGGATATTACGTTAGTTTGATTACCAATCGTACAACTACATTGTACAGACTTGAACTCACAATATTGGATCAGAATAGGGATGGCAACGGAGTGGATTGGGGCGGATTTAGGCAAATCGATTCCCGCCCCGTTGGAGATGGCGGATCCCCAAATCCACCCCGAATAATCGATAATTTATTTTTTGTAAAAACCATCCTCGATCCGCACGGATTGGAGGATATCCGCCCCGCCCCGATAATCCGTTAAAAACCCTTTGGTTTTGAAAAATTCAGGAGCTGCTAAAGTCAGAAAAAAAATGAAACGAAGAAGAAGATGCAACAGAGATTTACACATTTGCTTTAGTAAATTGATCAAACCATTTGGCGAAGAATCGGGTTCATCATGCCCGGACGAAGTACATTGATGTGCGGTATCATTTTCTGAGGGATGTCATCGCAGATGGTGAGGTTTTCTTGGAGAAGGTGAGTACTAAAGACAACCCCAACTTATATGTTGACAAAAACGGTTCCAGGGATAAAGTTTGAGCATTGTCTTAACTTGATCAGGCTCTCTCAGTGTTCATGCCCCTATGGGGTAGAGCCCTTAGAGGCATGACGACGATTCTCTAACCGAAAAATGGGTCTTGGCAATTTTTCATGCCAAAGTGGGGATGCTTATGTGGTTGTTTGTGATGCTTGTGTGGTGGCCTGAAATTGTTCGCTAAGGTAAAGATTGTTGGACAAAGTAGGACTCACAGTCCTTTACAAATAAGGACTCAATGTGCTTGTGTGATTGGTTCCCAATTTATTGGGAAGAGTTAGACAATGATGATTCCTTTGTGACTCCCAATTTGTGTGGTACTCAAAGTCCTCTTATCTCTTTAAAGCAAGCATACAACAATAGATTGAAATAAGTAAATACAACGTGAATTAGCAACAAGCACACAGCTGAAACATGGCAGCATACGCAGTGTAAAAGAGGTTACGAACTTGGTTTGAAACGGGCAGCAAGACGACGTGAAATCGGCTGCTAACACAACGTGAAATAGGCTGTGAGTTTGGCGTGATTCGGTGTGTGTGCAGCACGAAACAATAGCCAAGTAGAAGGATTGGGATCGAGTGATTTCAGGTGTTCTTCATTTGCGAGTTTCGTCAAACCTTTGGTGGTATTGTTTGCTTGAGATTGCCTAATCTCACGGATCGTTGCTTGACAACGTTGTAATCTTCAAGTAAATGTTTCCAAATCAATAAAATAGTTACAGAGTCGTCGTCCGTGGAGTAGGCAAAGCCGAACCACGTAAATCTCAGTGTCATATTTATTTTCTGCATATTGCTTGTTGTTTGCTATTTTTTGCATAGTATTTTTAGCCATTCACTATCACCACCTAGGTCTAGGACTTGTGTTGAAATTATTTGTATTAGCTAGTATTTCCCTTACAAGTGATACTAGAGCGTCAGTTAGTTGGTGTTTGTATTTTGAAGATGTCAATTAAATTGCTAAAAGGTCTTGTTCATCACGTGATGATGGCTATGTGAAAGTTCATGAGTTCGATATTGTTCGGTTCAATGGTAGAAACAATTTTAAAGTTTGGCAGATGTATTGTAAAGTTAGTTTGGATCAGATTAATGCACTAGATGAGAAAAATAAACCATTATCAGATAAGGCGACAGTTGAGGTTATCGAGAAGTGGAGTAAAATAGATCAGAAGGCATGTAATACGATTTGTTTGTGTCTTTCTTGCAATGTGGCTTTCAACTTCGCTGATGAGATGACGGCTCAGGATATTTTGGATAAGCTTCAGACCATGTATCTTCAGAATGATTAGATGCGTGTGATGTACCTATGAAAAAAACTCTCCACTTTTAGGTTGCGGTTAGGTAAACTCATGACTGATCACATAAATGAATTTGAATGTTTATATTCAGATGTAACGCTTGGGAGCTAGATTTGAAGATAGTTAGAAAGCATTATTCTTGTTAATTTTTTTGTTACCGAAATGAGAATCGTTTGTTGATCAGATGATAACATTGAAGAAAGAGAAATTTGTGTATAGTGATATAGTTCAAGCTGTACTTGCAAATGCTTGCATAAAGAGTGCTTCGAATGAGGAGGTTCAAACACATGGTCTTTCAGTGACAAGATGAATAAATTATAAAAAGAACAAGTACAAAAGAAATCGGTCTAAATCAAAAGGTAGAGATATGTCTAAGGTTGAATGTCACAAATGTAAGCGCAAAGGCCATTACATAATGATAAATGATAAATATGATAATGATAAATGATACTTGATAATGATGATGATGATGATGACGATAATAATAATAACAACAAAATAATAATAATAATAACAATAACAATAATTAATAGTTTTATAGAACATGTAGAAAAGTAAAGAGAGTGGAGATGGGGGGTTTGGTTGGGGGTCATTTATTTCTTTTAACTGAACGGTCTCGTTGAGGTTGTACATCATATTTGCAGATTGCAAGGTTTTATTGTTACTAAGTAGTTTGGAATTATTAGATGTCATCGTACTATGAGGTTGGTGTTGTATATTATTTTGTTTTATCACACTAATATATAGAAAATTATTTTTTGCATTATAACAATGATAAATGGTAATGGTAATAATAAATGATAATGATAATAACAATAACCAGAATTAATAGTTTTATAGAAAAAGTAGAAAAGCAGAGAGAGTGAAGATGGGGGTCGGTTTGGGGTTATTTGTTTCTTTTAATTCTATTGAACGGTATCTTTGTGGGTTGTACATCATATTTGCAAATAAACAGTTTGGAATTATTAGATGTCATCGTACTATGAGGTTGGCATTGTGTATTATTTGGTTTTATCACACTAATTTATAGAAAATTATTTTTCACATTATAACAATGATAAATAATAATAATTAATAGTTTTATAGAAAAAAGAAGAAAAGCATAGAGAGTAAAAAGGGGGGGGGGGGGGGGGAGGTTATTTATTTCTTCGGAAATTCTAAATAGTGAGGAAAGGGGCGAGGAAACCAGTGAGGGGAAGGACTGAAAATGACTTGACAAGGAGACGTTCTGAACGGTCTCTCTGTGGGTTGTACATCATATTAGAATTCCCCAATTTATAGATTGCAAGGTTTTATTGTGACTTAAACAGATTGGAATTATTAGATGTCCTCAATCTATGAGGAATGACATTGGAAATCAGATGCGAATGTTAGTGTTTACTACTTTTGAAATCTCTCATTTACTTTTGCTTTATTGGAAGGGATGGAACCTAGTTTTTTCAAGTCCTTCAAGTTTGTTCTTCTATTTATAATAGGAAGTTTACAGACTACCACTGCAGCTAGCAAAATGATTATCTGAAAATGATAGCATATAGAAATGAAAAGCAAAAATACATGAGATGCAATTACCACAAAAACAAAATTTATGTAACTTTATTTGGAAACTCCACCCAAGCCAAATATATGTTCTCAGATTACAAATTAGATCTCATGTCCAATAATTAATTGAAGTTACTAGTAGATCAATCTTATTCTCGTGTTTTAGTTCTGGGGAAAGTTCAAGAGAAAAGATGAGCAAGATGAGACCAATAAGGTTAAGACGACAAAATTTGATGTTTTCCCACATCTAAATAGAAATAATTTTATTAAAGTAGATAAATGCACATTTATGTTTACCTACTATCTAAAAATAGTATCCCATAACTAAAACTGAGATGAATATTTAGAACTCAAACAATTATGACCACATTCATAGTCTCGGATTAATAATCACTTCAATGCAAGTGCAACAATGAACACTGAATAATTCAGTAAAAAAACTCGCACTTACAATTACTCTAGCCCATAACTTTGCTCCTCACCATAGGAGAATGCTAGTCATCGAGGGTCTACTTAAGAGCCTCTAGTCTAAATGTTGTTTGCTCTAAATTCAGTGAAGAAATCAATCAAATGGCCATCTCGAGATGACATGCATGTGATGAAAAAGATGGTCTATCATTTTATCGGTTAGGTTTCTAAAAACACACACGTTCTCTGTCTGGAACTTCTTACCAATAAGCAACAATGAAGGATAAGTTTGGTAGAACTATTCACTGTGAATGACTTTTGTTGTGCATTGATTCATTGTCCCTGTGGTATGCTTCATCAATGATAAGTCAAAATCAATCTTGAGAGGTCTCTCGCAGTTGGTACTTAGCACTTCATTGTCAATTGAGACTAATCATTCAGCTAGAGGCCTCAAGTGTGGATCCCAAACAAATTCCGACTATGTCAGTGTGTCATTTTTCATTTTTCATTTTTCATTTGGGTAATTCTCGACATCATCATGACACATGTACGACATAGAGTTTGGATCGTTTTGGTGTATCGTCAGCTACTCTCTTCTAGTGAGGGGCATTTAGTCGATTCACTGATTGAACCCGAAGCGTTGCCTTGATCGGTACATAACATTAATGGGTACACGACTGCTCAATGAGAGAATGTACGATTTGTCTTCTCTATAAATATTCGCTACTTGAAGGAAAATTTCTTCAGTTCCTATCATGTAATATCATCAAGCAATTAATATCTTCAAGCAATTGTAGTTGAACTTTCTTCTAAGGATCTAGAGTGATTCTATGTGTCGAGGGAAAGGGCGAGGAAACCAGCGAGGAAAAGGAGGTGGCGGGGGGTGAACCGTTCACCCCCCTCGAGATGCGCGCGCGAAAACATCTCGAGGGGGTGAACGGTTCACCCCCCGCCACCTCCTTTTCCTCACTGGTTTCCTCGCTCTTTCCCTCGACATTTAGAATTTCTGAAGGATCTATTGTCCTTCACTTGCCTCAAGTTCTTCGAGGATAGTCTGGTCGATAAAACATAATTAATCAAGTTTCGAAGTCTATACCGTATTTTCGAGATCTGAAAATTGTTCTCACGTTTGGAGATTTGGCTTCAGCTACTTCCCCTCAGGAGTATATAAGTTTGCACCAAGGCATATTCGAGTCCGGGCTCCAATTCCCAGTGCCAGATGATATCTGACATTTCTTTCACTCTTTACGCATGCCTCCCATTCAAATAGTTCTGAGCGGGTTCAAGGTTCTGATTGTGTTTCTTTCTTGAAGATGAAGTTGATTTTTGCCATGGCATTGAAAGAGAGTATGATCTCTCGAGTGATAAGGTTCTAACAGCTCCAAACTCTCTTTTCTTTTTCTATTTTTTTTTATGATGTGTTTTCTCGTAACTAGAGAAATGCTTTGCAGGGTGAAGAGGAAGAAGAAAGCATATATTTTGATCCAGAGACCACACCAATTGAGAAAAACATCGAAGAAGAGTGTGAAGAAAGCAATGATCATCGACCCATCTCTGATTCAAGCACATCGGATGGTAGTACTAATTCCAATTTTGCTTTTCCTGTGTAAGTTATCTGCCCTTTGGTTAAAGAAACTATTTACCCACTTAATCTAATTATTATTTCTTTATATATTGTTGTGCCAACGATTTACAGATTGAACAGAGTGTGGAGTGGAAGCCCTATGAAAATGCCAAGATCACAACAAATGCATCCAAGGAAACACAGACATTGGCGATTCGTCCTCCCATGTTGTAGAGTGTAGATTTTTTTTCTCATCATCTTAGATTTAATGATAATTATTGTTTCTTCTTTTTTCCGACTTTTCTTGCTTTATTTATTATTATTAATTTTTTAAGAAGTGCAAAGAAGAGGAAGCCTGATTTTATTCAAAAATGCTACGACAAAAAAGTTTCACAGGAAAATAATCCTAGAGCTGGGGATTGGTTTTTGCCTCACAAAGAATGCATACATTATTTATCGACGGCAGATTCGATGGAGCCAAGGAGGCAAGACTACTTGAGATTTTGAAGGTCTAAGTTTGCATTTGGATAGGTTTAAATTTTTGGTGTTTTTCTAGGAGTGAATATCAGTTTCTGTTTCCTGGTGTGGACTTGTGTACAATTTAGGTGCTTTGCAGAGTGAATACATTCGCCTAAAAAAAATAATTTGTTGTACATGCCATTGGATCTAAAGAAAAGTAAAATGTACATTCATTTAAGCTAAACTTGCAGACATTACACTCGCAAAACACCAAATTATCCATCATATATAGAGATATTGTCTTCCGCTACAAGGGTACACAAATAACAAAAGCTTCTTTAGCTTGTGGATTTCCTCTACAACCTCATCTCTTTGACTCAAGTCAGACTAATGGGCCTGGTTAATATTACTACAGCTATTGCATTGAAAATCATAAACAAGAGTGCTGTAAGCCCGAGCACTAATGGGCAAACATTTCAGTAAACATTTCTGCTGGAGGGTTAAAGCCTTCGAAGCTGTGACTCGCACCATTTGAATTTGAATCTTTGGATCCCAGAACAAAAGATTGCAGCCACAACCTTGCTTCACTTGCATTTGCCAGTGATTCCTCATCTTGGTTTTCTCTCGCAATAGCCAATGCTGCAATATATGCCTCTCTTGCTTCCTCCATTTGCTACAAATCAATCTCGTCCATATCATCCTGTTCGCACACATTCAATGATCAGTTATGTGTGGATGATCCATTAAATTACCTGTGTTTCAGTAATTTAATAGGTGAAAAAGGTAGGGACTTCTTGTGTGTCCGCAACTAACTTACGGAAATTTATGCATACAAGATCATAGATTTAACTAAAGATATAAGTTATTGAAGGATATCTATCTATTGCATGCAATCAGATTTCAAATTTGAAATCAAATGAACTGACTATGAGATAGCTGGCCATAATAAACTTTGAATTTGAATTTGAAATTTGATTGCATGAGTTAGATCCTTCAATGCAAGTTTACTGCAAACTACAGGAACAAAAGTTTGTCATACGTCACTCTCAAACAGTCCAAATGGCTTATCAGTATTACCAATTTTTCAGTTGTAACAACCAAAATACAGGAACTCTGTAATTAGGAATAAATATTTTGGAATTTACAACATCTAGGTAGGTTCTATGACAATAGTAACAGTAGAATGTTACAGTGGTCATGGAACCTGTTTTAATAAGCTTGCTTGACATAGCTCATGGAACCTGTTTCTTCTTTCGACAACCATTTGATGGATGTTTGACCACCTTTGGGATCTGCGAGATACTTTTGTTTCTCTTGTGCGGCGGAAAGGTAGCCACCAAAATGTCTTCTTTGTTTGGGAGGTCATATGGAACAGCATTATAATCTGAGGGTGTGTTTGGTTACATGGAATCTTATGCCATGGGAATTCATGAGGAGACCCCTACATTTTAGGCTAATTTGAGGTATCACTCCACATCCACCATTTGATTTTGTGATCAATGGTGGGAATGAAAGTTCCATGAACATAGAAATCACATGCCTTGGGGGATAAAAAGTGTGATTCCCATGTTCATGGGACTTTCATTCCCACCATTGATCACAAATCAAATAGTAGATGCGGAGTGATACATCAATTTAGCCTAAAATGTAAGGGTCCCCTCATGGATTCCCATGGCATAGGATTTCATGCAACCAAACACACCCTCGGATTATTTGCTCCTCCATTGTGATGTTACTGCTAGATCCAAATTGGTGGAGTAGTTGGGTGCTTCTAAGGACAACTTCGAGTTTGATGCACAAATGGAACTTTTAAGCATTCTCTAGAAGGTAAAAGAAGAGTGGTGTGCTCTCATGCGATATTCAATTATGGCGATTGTTTGGCAACAAAGGAACAAGAAACTGATTCATCGTCTTGGGATCACTTCTTTATGGATGTTTTGGCTTTCCTTTAGTACTTTGTGCCCATTTTAGTCTGGTTCCAAGAGTTTGTACTAAAACGGGAATATCTTGTTGGGTTCCAACAACCCTTGTTGTGTCCGGAATAACCTCTTATTGGTCATGGTTCAGTTTGTTGGTCCCGTCAAGACCTGGATATGGTACGTCTAGTTCATTTGGATTTGGAGGCCCTCCTCATCCTCCGGTTTCTATGATTTCTATGTTGGCCATGGATGAGTAAGAATCAGGGTTTGTTGCAAGGTCAACTATAGGGCTATGGCTCAGGTGGTTGTGACATACTATGGCTGCACTCTCCTCTCAGAGTTGGACTTTCCTACCTCGACCAGTTGCCTTCTTCAGTGTGATAGTCAGGCCACAATACCGATTGCAGCTCATTTGGTTCTCCATGAGAAGGCTCAGTTTGGCATTATTGCAGCAGTCGATGTTCACTATTATTATGGTCAGCCACACGCACAAGCACAATTATATTCTTCTAAATATCTGGATCTTTTTATACCCCATGCACAACTACATACTACTAAAATAAGACATACAAAATTTGCAGAACCTACAATCTAACTGTTATCTATGTAAATAACAAGTGCTGTATTCTTGTTTGTAGTTGCACACTAGCACTTGACTGTCACTTCTTTCGAATCAAAATAAGTACATAACTCGACAAGAAAAGACAGTTTGCTTTTGATGCAGTTAAGAAATCACTACCTAAGGTTACAATGACAAAACAACTTAATAGGAAAACTATTTTCTCCAGCAATGAAAAAAAAGACAAAATTGAAGCATAAGTATAAATGCAATGATATCAAACAGTAGTAACAAAAAAAAAAAGACAACTAAGCAAAACTACAATGTGATTAACAAAACAAAGACAAGTACTTACTATGAAAGGAAGATGGTCGAACTCATAAGGCGAGATATCATAATCCCCAGAAGGCACAGTGGAATCGTTGTCTGCTAATCCCTCACGTAATAGCATAAATGATGAAACCTCTCCTTGCATGGAATTTATATTGTCCTGTAGCTCCTCAACTTTTCTATTAGATGTTGCTGCTTCCCACTGTGATTTCTCCAGCGCAGCTTGCTTGTCTGCAAGCTTAATCTGTGAAAAACGCGAGTTGTTAAGTTCATTGAGAAGGTTAATAGACACGATAACTTTTTAATCAAAAGTGACTTTATTGTCTTCTTGTCTCTTATGCGGTAGCAACAAAAATCCAGGTTTGAATGATTTCATAAACATGACAAACATCATCCCTTCTAGTTTTATTAGCGTGCAACATAGTCATCTAAATGTTCATGACAGTAGTTTTTAACCTTTTCCCATGAACAATTTTTCTACACAAAGTTATACCAATTTTGATAAGAATGTTCTATATAAACATAAAGTGCTCACAAGATAAAGTCAAAACAGTAAAATAAAAGCATTGAAATACCTTTAAGTCATTGAATTGCATATGAATAGATTTCATTAGCGAGTCCTTTTCCGAAATATGGTGTTTCAGTTCATCAACTTCTGCATTAAGTTTAGTCATCTGGTTCTGTGATGTCTCTGCCAGTCTGATGAGCTCGTCTTTCTCTAATAGTTTCTTTTGTAGACTCTTCAGTTGTTCTTGCAGTGCAATCGATGCTTCTCCGTCCTTTTCTACTACTGATGGCCTGGCCGTAAAAATTGAGTACTCATCTACATCTGCTCGTTTTTTGGAAGGAATAGATTGTGCCGCTTTCCTGCCTTTTAGTTCACCAACCTGTAGTAATTAATAACACCATCAGAATTTCAAAAACCCATTTTTAACGAATCCATGACCAGGACATCTTAATTCTGATAAACGAAGCAATCTTATTGAAGAAGTATAGCTCACATGTGAAGCTGACATGTGGACAATAAATGTTTACTTTTCATGCCCGTCTGGATCCCAAAAACAATTCAGAATATGCTATCAAGCAATGAACAAAAAATTGTGAGCTCCGGGATGGAGATGGAAGTTTTCACTCACAACCAACAGTTTCAGAAGGACAACCATTTGATAAATCTAAACTGATTATTTTGGCGGAAATTTTTTTGCCAAATGTGTAATTGGATCCTACAATCAGAAAACCCATGGATAAAAATTCTAATAAAAAGGATCATAGTCCATGAATTGGACTAGTGCATTTATCATGTGTGAACTCCTATTGTCTTCCTCTATTGATCATCATTCACAAAATATTTCTAGGATAAAATATAGTTAGCCATGGGTGGTGATGCAACTTTGATATCTATGGATGTTCTTCTGTAGTCTGACCTGGGTAAGGAGTTGTCATTGTCCCTTGACTCTATATTCCAAGTGCCGCTTACCTGATTCCAGTTCACCTGTTCTATTCCTCTGTGCCAGTACAGTCCACATGCCACTAAAATTCCATTGTACTCCACAAAGAGCATTGCACGGGAATGGTCACCATTCATAACCTCTCGGTTGATCGCCACAACTTCATCGTTGGTTTGTTATTTATTACCTAAAAGCATACTATTGGCTTCTGAAAGTTTTAGCTGGGATGGTATTGAACTTATGGAGGTCGAACTGCTGAGCATGTAAATGGTTTGATAAGTCTCAAGTAACAACATGAACAAAGTCTTGGCACAAAACATATAAGGTGCTAAAAACAACATTGCCGTCATATCGCAGCTGCATTTGTTGTTACACGGAATATAAGATAAGAAACAATGTTCAACATGGAAAATTCGGAGAAATGGAGTTTCACAATGAAATAGATCTCTATATCTAACTAACAAGAGATCTTCTTTGTTTTTATCATTCCATGCTTTATTATACAGTTGTTTGTGTTGTGTTGGGTCTTACAACTTAGGCTTCAAAAAAGCTTAGAACATTGCTACTTACACACTTAATGTGCATTGCATAACAACTCTTAGAAGAATTGATATTATAAAGAAGATGACTTACGATACAATGGTTACCAAAAGAGTAATTAGAATGTAAAAAAATAATGGTGTAAATTTGAAAGTATATTCAAATGTGGATATCAAATCTCGAAGCTTAGGAATAACATCATTATGCAGACCACACGACAAATGATTCTTACTCCAAGAGTGTGTTTGTTTACACCTCTGGGTCAGACATCATGTCTGGAATTTTAATAGAGTGGTTGTTAGTGTGTTTGGTAAAATGTCCAATTAAGATAATGACTTGTCTAACTTCAATCAGATGTAAATAAAGCTTTGACCAGTCTTTGAACCAATGATTTTGCTGAATTGGAGGTTCTAATTAGAGCCTAAACAAACACTTCAGATTCTCACTTAATTAGACATTTATCTCTAGTTAGAGGCTCCTCTTAATTAATAAGAGATGGATCTTATTTAGACATTTATCTCTAGTTGGAGGTTCCCTCTTAATTAATAAGAGATCAACCGTCTAACTCAAAGAAACAACCTCCCAAGTCATACTCTTAATTTCTATTAAAGATAATACCAGCTGCTCACATCAATTATACGTATATTTTCAAATGAAAAAATATTTAGTGAAAATGTACATTATTAAGGGTTTCTGAATTTGGAAATGTAGCCCCAAAGTAGAGAATGATGACCTCGAAACAGTGATACAGAATGGATGAAAAACGAATTTTTCCAACTAAGGTGACACAATTAGCTGGAAAAAGAAATAAATGAAGTGAAAAATTGAGGTGAGTGACCTTCTTAGGGGCTCTTGCGGGCGTCTTAGTATGAACAAGCGAAGCTCGACGTGAGTATGAAGGATTTGCTCTCCGATCCTCCTAATAAAATCAAGAAACAAGCACAAAATGTTAGAAACTTAAATTGAAGTACAAGCAAATAAAGGGAAAGTGAGAGAGAGAGAGGGAATGGTATAAGGTAGCTGACCACGAGACACTCGATGAGCGGAAACATCTCAACGAGGTTTTAGAGGACTTAGTCGAAGCTGCTGCTGCTGTTGCTGTCAGTTCCGTTGTTGCCATTGCCATTAGAAGAAGAATAAGAGATGTGATGTTGATCTTAATCTTAATCTTAATCTTGATCTTGATCTTCTCCTCCTGAAAGCCATGATTTGGGGTCACTGCCAACTCCGTTTCCTTGCAAATCGAACATGTCTTTTTGGTGCATTTTGGATTTCAATCGAAGAAGAAACCCTAGTGAGGGGGAGAGAGGTGACTGGATCGGATTCGATTTGATTTTGAACGAGTGAAGAGAGCAGACGGATGGATTTGGGATTTGATTTCCAATTCAAGGAAAGGATCTTAAGACTCTTTTCTTTCTAAACAAGTCTACAAAAGTTGAAAAGCATTGGTCAACACTCCGGCAAGTGAAGTGACATCTTTGGGTCGGTCTTTTCATTTTCTTCTACAGGTCGAGTGCCCGGTCTACATTAGGGGTGGGCATCTCATCCGTGATTTCGATTTTATTTCGTCCCGATTTTTTTAGTCCTAATGGGATTGAATAATTTCATCCTGATCTCGCCCCGTCCAGATCTAGAATGGGATAAAATGGGATGAGATGAAGATTTTCAATCCCGCCAATTCCGTCCCGTCCTGAACTAATTTTTCAATATTTATTATTAATATTTTTATGTATTAGTTGGAGTGAGTCAATTTTCGCTATTCTCGAGTTTTATCCTATCACTATTGCATTTTGTTCTCTTTATTTTTGAAAACTGCTGCTACTTGTTATTGCATATTTTCTTAACCTGGCTTATATAGACAAAGTGATTGCCTTCTGACTTTTCTATGGGTTTATAAACTTGATACAAGCAAAACACAGTCCTGAGTCCTGATTCAAAATGGTGTAGAGATTTGGTCATTGAAAAATAAAGAGATGTCTCAGTTTTTTTAATGCTGAAATGACATGGATGGGTTGAAGTTCCTTTTGAAACAGAGAGTTTATGTTATGTGTTGTGGTGTAAACAATCTCAGTACTTAATCAATTTGGACTTTATGGTCGAACTGTTGTTGCATTGTCTCAGTCATCTTATTTATATAGCCAACTTCCCAAATAAATGGTTGGATTGTCGGACCATTGTCGATGATAATCTTCGCAGCAGTCACAGACAGCACGCTGATCCCGTCCCATCCCGAACCCGTTTGGGATGGGACGAGGTCAGGATGGAGTTTTTTTCGTCTAGTCCCGTCCCGATCCCGTATGAACGGGATGGGATAGGGTGTGTCTATCTCGTCCCATCCCGTCCCGTGCCCACTCCTAGTCGACATTACATGTGCCACAACAATTCCAAAAATGATTTCATTTTTATTTAGCCTTTTTTTTTTGCACTTTCTCCTGTAATAAATAGTTAATTCAGTATCACTTCAGGAATAAATTGGTATTATACTTTGCTCCCAAGACTAGCAATCAACGTGTATTGACTGTCTATTTTCAAAATGTCAAAATTTATATGACCTAAATGCCTTCAAGAAATCTAAGGCTGAGATTGAATATTTTGTATATCAAATAATTCATCTCGAAGAAGATCAAATAATCCAATTAAAATGATAACCATATCTTGAAGAATATTTAACAATTATTATAAATAAATAAATAAATAAAACTCTTCTCAAGCCCCATCATCCCCTTTCTTCTTTTCCATCTCTCCCTGTGATACATAGACGCTGAAAGGGAGACGAGGGAGAGCGAGGATGTTAACAGCGGACCACCGCCAGAACCCCATCCCTCTCTATAAGTCACCACCGTCAAACCATCTCCCCCTATAACACACCACCACCCATGGCCAAACCAGTATCCATTTTTAACGCCGCCTTTGCATTTCCAAACACCCTAGAAGTGGCTTGTCTCTATAACCTGTTAGCATTGGCCACTAATTATCATACAAAACACATGTCAGCAAACATGCATTTGGATGAGAACATAGCAATTATCTATATGCATATATGAAAAGGGAAAGGTGAACAATAAGAAATTAGTAATACAAACCAAAATTTGTAAAACAATGCCAGCATATACCAAAATTGCCAAGAAAATAAGTCTCCCAATATGCAAGCAGGTAACAATATCACCAGAGAAGTCCACCATCAATTAGATTGGCTCATAAACCAGGAATTGACAGGAAAAATTTTATCTGGTTGTCATCAAAACAAAATTATTACCCATGGCAAGAGAAGACGATAATGTCGTGTTAATAAGGGAGTTGGAGACATAGACAATGACGACGACAACAGAGTTTAAGAGTGGGAAGCAAAATTACCAACAACACTCAATCTTACTTCGTTGTCTCAAGCTGTGATTTCCTTCAAACTCGCATCGACTTTCAGTATAACGACGGAGCCACATCAAAGCATGGTCGAGGTAAACCGCCCTTGATAAACGACTCTATCGAACATTCAGAGCAAGAATTCGGGATTTTCTTCGAACAATATCAACTATTTCATGGAAGATCGTGATTGTGAAGATGAACAAGGACAATGAGTTAGAAGTTTGTCAAGGAAGATCTGAGAGTTGGGAGCTTAGAAGAGGCGGATTCAACTTGGGTGATATAAGGAGAAGGTGATCCATCTAGGAAGACCTTGATACGAGCTAGATTGGTTTGGACTCCACAGTTGGATGAGAAATTTGTGGATGTGATGGCTCATTTGGAGGAGCGGGAAACGAGTCTATCCATGGATGGTGGTGGGTTACAAAGGGAGATGAGTCTGGCAGTAGTGACTCACAAGGAGGGATGGGGATCTGGCAGTGGGTGATGGTGAGTTGCAGGCGACCACCCCTCCATCTCCATTGTCTCGCATGGAGAGATGAAGAAGAATAAGGGTGAGGATGGGGCATGGAAGAGTTGTTATTATTATTATTATTATTATTATTATTATTATTATTATTATTTATTTATTTTTTAATCAAGGGTTAGATATTCCTGTAGATGCGCTTATCATTTTAATTGGACCATTTGATCTTCTTCGAGATGAACTCTTTGAGATACAAAACATTCAATCTCAACCTTAGATTTCTTGAGGGTAATTTAGTCATATAAATTTTGGCATTTTGAAAACAGACGATCAAGGCACATTGAATGCTAGTCTTGGGGGGGGGGGGGGGAATGTAATACCAATTTATTCTGAGAGTAACCTTTAGCTATTTATTATAGGGGGAAAGTGCAAATGACCATACTTTTTGACATCAACAATTCTCCTATTTCACAGTTTTCTGGGGGGGGGGGGGGGGGGGGGGGGGGGGGGGGTTATTTTAACAATGCACCCCAAATATAATTGTAATTAGTGTTGACTCCTTTGTCAAATTTTAAGTTTATACCCCAAAACAAACGTCGAACGTTAGAAGACCCCTTCAATTACACAGGAGCAAACAATTTAAAGAAAAAAAATTAATTAAAATTATCCTCTTGCCCAACAACCCCTCTCATTTGTTAATCAATTCACCACCATCCAACCTCACCTCCTGAAGTCACTCTTTCTTCTCATTTATTCCTTTCAATTACCAATACAATTGCGGATGAGTTGATGGTGGCTTTTGTCACACCTTGATTTTTGAGATATAGATATCCCTTAAAACCTCGTAGGATTGTCCGATTCTCCAAAAGTCAAGGCATGAAAATTACCTTAAACTATGGTAATAGTTACTTGGCATTCACGATAAACCAAAAAGAAAATGATAATAGAATTTAAAAAAAAAAATTTAAGTCAATTTTGAACAAATGAAACTATGTCAACTGACAACTATTACCTAAAATGTTTAATGTCTCAAAATAACAGAAATATAATTTTAAATATTGGGTCGTTGACCCTTTTATTTATTTATTAATCCATGCCCGAAGGCTACATGACTAAGACCCTATAGGGCTAACCAAACCAGGCCCGTAGGCTACAATATTGTTGCTACTTAATATCCTCATCGCCTCCAACTCACATGGAGACTTTCTTTCACTTCGCTCAGGTCTAGTTCATCTAAGCAACTGTATGCATTCAATACCCGAAGGCTTATGAATGACGGAGCACATGTGCTCCTAATAATCGGGGGAAAACTCACAAAATTCTAACTGGTGAGTCTCGAACTCGCGACCTCTCACAAGGAGAGTGGATGTCCGACCATTTGAGCTACAATTGGTGGACCATTTAATACAAAGTTGAAATAAATAAAAAGACTCTTAAAAAATAAACTACTTGAAGATGATCCTCTACAAAGAAACCTCCAACAATGCAACCCAAAATTCTTTAAACCTGAGACATAGCTAGTCAGCTACATCCTTATAGAAATGTACTAAATAACAAAAGCTCACTTAGGTCAACCATTAAGCTAGTATGAGAAATTTCCATTTCTTAATGAGCCACAAATGAAATAATAATAATTAATAAATAAACAAAAGGTGTAAGAATATTATTCATTTTCTCATTGCTTAAGGACATGGTTGCAATTGGAGATTGTTACTTCCTCACACCATATGGAAGCCGACATCTCGCATTAATTGAATAAGTAACATATATCCAACTAAATAAACTAATATGATAGTTAGCTTATCTACACTCACCAATAGGATAATTATATGGCAAGTCAACCTTGTAAGAAAACATTAGTTAGCTTGTCACCTGTATGTAAAAAGTTAGAAAGATAAAACCATATAAAGGTGTTTACCAAAAACCACACTAGAACCGTATCCGGATACCCCTAACTATATTAGTACCATAAAAGTCACACTAGAGCTAACAATGCATAAATCATCTCACATTTGTTTTTTTTTTACGAATGAAACCAAAGCCTTCGTTAGGCATTCCAGATCTTTTCCACTTCTGCCAGACCCAACCGGAAACTTAGTTTTGTTTTTAAAAAAATGGTACCCTACTCCGCAAGATTCGCCCGAATGTTACTTAGTTTTCTATACAAAATGGACATCATAAAACAATAAGAGATGTGGTAGTTCTGAGGGATACGATTCAATGTGATTTAATATTATGAACTCGAGGTTATCCCTAGCTCATATTGTGTATCACACAACTCTTAAACATAGATACTTTGTCAATCATAAATAAATCAACCACAATATCCACTCATTCTTTTGGGGAACGTAACATTTTCATTAACAAATTCTTTATAATAAAGCGGAGATAAAACTCATTCAATATAAGAATTCATAGTTCTTAGTAGGTCAATTTGCATAACAATCAAATTCAAGTTTAAAGGAGGATCACATACTAACTTCTTATTTCAAGTTATAATAGAATAATACAAATATCAATTCACACATCCAATTTTTTTTAATCACATGAAATACAATATGAATATCAATTAGCATAACAGTACAAACATCCAAATTCATCTCATCAAATGGCTAATTCTCACAAATTAATTTCAAATGAACTAACAATAACTTCCTCTTCTAAGTTGAACACATAGCAAAATCTACATTGCAAATGTTATCATAATTAATCATGTATACATCTTTCAAAAAAAATTATTCAATATTATGTTTATATAATAAATAATATATTCACCTAATTTTCACTAAATAAATATTTCAATGTTTAGTTCCAAATATATTGTTCACTCCACAGGTATACAAATAAATTCATAATTTCAACTCCAAGGATACACCAATATGTAATATTTAGCTACTAAATATCTAGCTACCACTAGAGTACTAATAAATTATGAAAAATATTTTTTTATAAAAACAAATTATTATGATATTATTATACAGTGTATAAAATATAAATTTTGTCAAACTCTAAAAATAGAGGTAAATGAAAACCTCAATAGTTCTATAAAAAAGAAAAATGGAATCGTTTCATTATACGCGCCTTTAAAAAATCTCGTCTCGAGATCTAAATTTTAGAGCATTAAGTGTATGAAATTGATGGTTTCTATTAGGGTTGGGCAAGTACGGTTAACCGGCTCAAAGTGTAAAAACCAAAAATCGGACCGAGAAATTCGGGTCCGTGTTTATGAGGCCCGAAACCGAACCGAGTTGACCGGTTAACCGAGGTCCCGGTTAACCGAATTTCGGGCCGGTCTCGGTTCTGATCAGATCAAGATCCGAGATCAGATCTGATCATTGCAAAAATGGGGAAGGGAGGGGATCTGATCCTCAGATCTGATCAAGATCCGAGATCAGATCTGATCAAGAACCGAGATCAAATCTGATCAAGATCTGATCATTGCAAAAAAGGGGAAGGGATGGGATTTGATCAAGAACCGAGATCAGATATGATAAAGATCCGAGAATCAGATATGATCATTGCAAAACTGGGGAAGGGAGGGGATCTGATCATTCAAAGTGTGGATGATCTGATCTGATCATTGCTTTCCAGAGTGTGGATGATCTGATTTGTGTTCCATAGTGTGGATGATCTGATCTGATCAATTCTTTCCAGAATGGGGAAGGGAGGGGAGAGGGAGACGACCTTTGCCTCTGCTATGAGAAGAGAAGAGGCGTCTGCAGCTTCGCCTCCGTTGTGAGAAGGGAGAGGGAGGCGGCCTCAGATCGGCCTCCGCCTCCGCTGTGAGAAGAGAGGGGAGAGGGAGGCGGCCTCAGATCGGCGTCCGCGGCTTCGTCTTCGTTGTGAGAATGAGGAAAGTGTTTTCCTCGCTGGTTTCCTCGCCATTTAGAATTTCTGGAATTCTCTGTGAAGTTGAGGGGAGAGACCGAGAGACAATTAGTTAAGTGAAGGAGTCAGGCCAGACCGATTACCCGGCGGGCTTCAGAAATGGAAACTGAGCTCCGAACCAGAAACTTCGGGCCGGGGGGCGGGCTTTTACAACAAATTTTTTTTAATTAATTAAAACTTATCCGAACCTATCCGATCGGTCCGGTTGTCCGTTCGGTCCGGGTTTTCGGTCCTAAATGCCCACCCCCTAGTATCTATTGGTGCAAATCCAATCACCTTAATTGTAGATGATAAGCAACTCCCAGTGGTAGCAAATGGTTGTCCATTAAGCGGGGGAATTGGTATTTAGGAAGCAGAAAAATTATGCTCTCACTCTTGCAAAACGGACTAATAGGGTCAGCTACCTATCCAACTTTCATAATTAAATATCGTTACTGTATGAGTAGATCTCATTGTGAAAGATCTATTATTGGATAATTCATGAGTAGGGTCAAAGAATGTGAACTGTACAAGTTACTAATAACATTGATTGAATAAGGAGTACGTTCGAAAGAATGAAACTTAAAGGAATTAACAGGGGCCCGCACAAGTGGTGGAGCATGTGGTTTAATTCGATGCAAAGCGAATAATCTTACAAGGGCTTGACATGTCGCGAATTCTCTTGAAAGATAGGGGTGCCTTCAGGAACGCGGATACAGGTGGTGCATAGCTGTCGTTAGCTTGTGCCATAAGGTGTTGGGTCAAGTCCTGCAACAAGCGCAACCCTCGTGTTTAGTTGCCACCGTTGAGTTTGAAACCCTGAACAAACTGCCGGTGATAAGCCAGAAGAAGGTGAGGATGACGTCAAGTCATCATGCCCCTTATGCCCTGGGCGACACACGTGCTACAAAGGCCGGGAAATTTCAAAAAATACAACTTAGTAAACAAAATAAAGTTTTTAAAATACAATTTCATATTAGAAATTATCCAAGTCTTATATTCATAGAGAAATTCGACATCATACAAAGCAACACATCAAACATACACATACACGAGACTAATATACGAGCACATTCGTATTAGTTAAACAAGAGTACATTACATTATATTATATTATATTATATTATATATTATATTATATTATATTATATTATATTATATATTATATTATATTATATTATATTATATACCAAAATATTTAATTAGGCCATCGAAAAAGTATGGTTGTTACAGTATATACACCTCAAAGCAATCGATAGAGGGGTTAACTAAGTAAATATTTCTACGTAAAAGTTACAACTTATCGAATGAAGCATCACTAGAATCCAAACATAAAATAAAAAAATAAAAAATCCTAATTAAATTTTCTACTAACATCTTTTAAGAAAAAAATTATACATAACAACAACAAGCAAGTAGCACATATACATGCATATAACTTCATGAAGACAAATACAAAAATATTTATTATAAAATTTCAGTAAGTACAAAAAAATATTGGTTGCTATAATATGTACTCTTCAAAGGGAATCTCGCCCTGAGATTCGCTGAAAGAAATAACTAAGTAATATGTATGATAACGAAACCACCAAAAGAAAAACTAAATAGAAAAAAGGCACCCAATATTTACATATAAAATAAGATACGGTTACTATAGCATATAGAAGTTAAAGGAATCTTGTTAAAAGGTTCAACAGATAATGCAAATGATACTAAAGGTTTAAGGTTTCCCATCTGTCAGCTAATCTCTATATATTTACACTCTTACTCACCCATATTCATGCCTAAACTTTTGGAAAATTGATATCCCTTAAACCCTCGTAGTCAGTTGCAATCCAAGATAAACCAAAGGAAAATGATAGTAGAATTAAAAAAAAATCTATTCAAAATTAATTTTTAAATAAATTAAACTATGCCAACTGGCAACTATTACCTAGAATGTTCAGAGTCTCAAAATAATAGAAATTAACAACAAATGACCAAAACATTTATTACAAAGTTGAAATAAATTTTTTTTAAAAAAAAAATCTTAACAAAGAAATTCATTGAAGATGATCGGCTCACAAAAGAAACATCGAACATGCCACCAAAAACTCTATCAACTTCAGACAAAGCTAGTCGGTTACCTTCCCATAAGAAGATGCTCAAAAAGTAAAATCTCACTTGAGTAAGCTATTAAGTTGGTATGATAAATATCCATCTCTAAATAAATCACAAATGAAATAATAATAAATAAACAAATAATGAAAAATTTTCATTTCTTTTCTCATTGCTTGAGGACATAGTTGCAATTGGAGACCAGTAGTCCCTCACACCATGTGGATACAAACGTCTCACATTATTTGGATAAGTAACATATAATCAACTAGATAAACAATTAAAGTAGTTAGCTTACTTATAGTTACCAGTAGGAAAATTATATGGCAAATCGACCCTGCAAGAAAATGTTAGTTAGCTTCTCATCCTGCATGTTAAAGTTTGAAAGATAAAACCATATAACAGTGCATAGTAAAAATTTTGCAGCGTCAAAATGTTGGCTTTTCTAACCAAACCATTCAGAATTTGATCAAACTTAAAGAACAAAAAGTATTCATAACACATTTTTTTTACATAAACTCGTAAAACTAGGTACTTTGGCCGCTAAGAAATCATCAAAAACTCAATTTCCTACAAGCTGTCCAGTATGTTTTGAATAAATCATTGTAGGTGAAGAATTTAAAAAATAATATTTTTCAAAAAAGAAAAAAAAACGGAGCATGAAGTTTTGGTTTAGATCGAATAGGTGGGTTGGGGATGAAGATGAATCATAAGTTTAAACAAATTCCAGTTAGAATCATCATCCTCAACTTAAAGTTCGTACAAGATCCTCTCACAATTTCAAAATTGTTGAACCAAATATCAATTGACTAAATGGACATGTAACAAGGATGCAAATTATACGTTGATATCTTAACAACCAAGCATTTAGTAATTATGTTAACTAGAGTGTCAACGTGCTCTACGTGCACGGATATTTGGTACTTTGTATATTTTATTATAACAATTCAATAACAAATAAATATGTATTTCTAAACAAAATAATTATTTATAATTTAAGGGTCTATGTATAGTTTATAAACAAAAAGGAACTTCAAATAAATTATGTTAGGGGCTTAGGCATGATTACTCATTGTTTGGGAGGGGCTAGTTTGAATTGTAAAAGTATGAAATATGGAGGGGAAAATCAAAATAAAAAGTTAGAGGTAAGGGCCTTTTATAAATTATAGATAATTCGAAAGCTTTAAATAAATTTTGTTAGGGACTTAGGAATAATCAAGGATTGAGTTTTTGTGAAATTTTTCGTTTTTTTGAAATTACGAAAAGAAAAAAGTACAATTTGTTAAGGTTTATTTTGAAATTTTTTGAGATTTTTCTTAAATTGTAGGATTTTTTTTTTCTAAATATTATTTCTTCTAATTATTTATTGATTTTTGAAACCACCCCCTGATTTTATAATTATCATTTCTTCTACTTATTAATTTTTGAAACTACCCCATGATTTTATAATTTTATATATTGATTTCATGTTCGTTTCATTTATTAGTATTTAGGTTTTATTTAATGCGCTTAATAGATTTATTTATTTGCATATTATTTTTTCACATATTTCATGTACCCTCAAAATACACTATATGTTTCACACATTCTCAAAAATTTTACGATTTATATTTACTCACCAATTTTTTTTTTTAATTAGGAGATCGAAATTAACTCAAAAAACAAAATCACAAGCCTTGGTTTTGGGCTGTAAACTTTGTTTTTGACAAATAAGGGGTCAACAATAGTTGCAATTCTATCTATTTGGGGGGCATTGTTAAAAAAAAAAAAACTTTTTAACCTACTTTGTAGCACCATTATTAAAAGTTTTTTTTTCCTATCTCATCTTATCTAAATCCATTCTCTGTCTACGATTACTTTCCAACAACATGCAAGTAGGAACAACTCACTTCCGCTATCGAGCAATTCAACCTAGCTCTGCCCTCTTTTATTTTTTCTCTTTTTTATATATTCTATATATTTTCCAGTTTTCCTTTTCAACAACACGTTGTTACGTATCATTCTATTTTTTTCTCAAGAGCAACTGTACTTCCATCGCCCCAAATTTTTATTATTATTTTTTAATCTTTCAATTTCGCACTGAGGAATGCAAAAATTGTTTTGATTCTCACATCCCTAGTGCGAGATTGAAAGGGAGAAAAAGGTGATGGCGACGAAGCGACATGCATCAGTGGTAGTAGTTAAAGGTGTGATGACTCAGTGATTGAGCAGTGGCGGATGATATCACTAGATCGCAACATCGATTCCGGCCGGTGGCATCTGGGGTAGGAGAGGTACAAAAAAAAGGCACAAGTGGTAGTTATTGTTATTGCAACATTGAGAAGAAAAGAAAGGGAAGAAATAATGAACAAAAAAAAGGCGGGCAAACAGCTGTAGCAGTGTGATGAGGCGGAAGAATAGTGGTTGTTGTTCCATTGAGAAGAAAACGCAGGGAAAAAAATTGGTGGTGTGGAATAGAAAGGTGGTTGTGTTAGAAAGAAGTAGGAGTGATGTTATCATTGAAGAAAATTAGTAATGTCAATAACTAGGGGGCTTTTAGAGGTATTAAACTACATGGCTTGTTGTGATAGCTAGTTGGTTTTTATATAAGCAACGACTCCTATACACCACCAAAAGTGTTGCTTCACACTACCATGTACTTTTTTTCTACTAACCCACACCACCCAAAAAACAATTTTTGAAAAAAAACTGTAACTTAAAACCAATTTTAAAACTCAATTGAGAGCGATTCTCAAGCTCATCAAAATACAAAAATTTTATTACTCTAAATTATCTAATAAACACAATTTGAATCACTTGAAAATGTTTTGAAATGAGCAAGTTATGGTCATTTTACTAAAGTTGTGCATATCTGTCCAAAAAATATAAACGGGATAGTGTTCATGACTTTCGGCCAACTTATGTGCTCGATCGAGACCGATTCTCAAGTTGATCAAAACACAAAATTTTTAGTACTCTCGGTTATCTAATAAACACAACTTGAATCACTAGAAATGTTTTTGAATTGAGCAAGTTATAACTGTTTTAGAAAAGTCATGCAAAACAGAAAAAAAAAAAAAAAATTATGTTTGCAGAGTGCACTGTGAGGTATCCCAAATATTTCACATTGCATTATGCGAGGCATCTGAGATACCTCAAAGTGCACTCTGCGAACAATATTTTTTCTTCAGTTCTATGCAACTTTACTAAAACCATTATAACTTGCTAATTTCAAAACATTTTCAAGTGATTCAAGTTGTGTTTATTAGATAACTGAGAGTACTACGACTTTTGTGTTTTGATCAACTTAAGAATCGATTTCAATAGAGCACATATGTTGGCCGAAAGTAATGAACACTATCTCATTTTTATTTTTTGGACAGATTTGCATGACTTTAGTAAAATGACCATAACTTGCTCATTTCAAAACAATTTCAAGTGATTTAAGTTGTGTTTATTAGATAAGTCAGAGTACTACAACTTTCATGTTTTGATGAGCTTAAGAATTGATCTCAATTAAGGGTTTAAATTAGTCAAAAGTTATCATATTTTTTTTTGTTTTTTTTGTTTTGAGTTTGGGTTTAAGTTGAGAGTTTTCAAGGGAGAGAGAACTTAGCTTTTTCAAGGCCTTCTTCAAGTTTGCTATGCTATTAATAACAGGAAATTTACGGACTCCCTCCGCATCCTGCAAAATGGTTATTTGAAAATGATAGTATATAGAAATGAAACGCAGAAATATGTAAGATGTAATTATTACAACAAGAATTATATAACATTATTTCGAAATTCCACCCAAATATATGTTCTCGGAGTACAAATTAGATCCCAAGTCTGATAATTATTTGAAGTTTCTAGTAGATCAATCCTATTGTGGTGTTTGGGTTTAGGAGATGAGACAAAGAAGGTTAGGACGACAAAATTTGATGTTTTCCCTCAACTAAATGGAAGTAATTTTATCAAGGTAGGTAGATGCAATCAGTTAATGCCATCAGTCAGTATACCATAACTAAAACTGAGGTGAATATTTAGAACTAAAAAATTATGACCGCATTCATAGTCTCGGATTAATAATCACTTCAATGCTAGTGTAACATTGAACATTGAATAATTCAGTAAAAAAAATTGCACTTTCAACAACTCTAGCCCATAACCGGATTGAGGGGGCTCATGCGCACAAAGCATAGACCCCACATGTGCACAAATTCTAGCCTTTGGATTAAAGTAAAATTAATCTAACGGCATTAAGTTAAATCACACATCAGACACTCTCTCTCTCTCTCTCAAAGTTCTAGTCTTCTGATTTTCTTTATCTCTATCTTCATTATTACCGTGTATATTAAATGTAAATTTTGTTTAGCAGCCTTGAGAACAATTGAGATGTCACAATTGAGAACAATTTTATTACCGGTGTCGATGGTTGTGCAGACATGTGAATTTATGGCGTGAACCTCTAACATTGTCGCACATGCGGACAATATCTTTGGCGTCTTGTTGCATTGTCAACCAATGGTACCCTAGAGTTAAAAGCTTTATGGGCGAGGGTTTTTCCGCCCGGATGATTTTCGAATTTAATGGCGTGGATTATTCCTAGGACCTAACTTGTCTCTGAAGGTGAAAAACATCGGAGCAGGGTCCAGTCACTTATCTCCTGTACAATTTTTTGTTTAGGATAATGTACCTTGCTACTCTGTTTTAAGTCTTTTGGCTTCGACCTTTTCAGTTGGTAGGGCTCTAATTACGATTATTCGAGGACTGGAGTCATCCAATTTGGTGATGCGTCTACAGCGTAAACATCTATAGGTTCTTGGGTCCCCGGTTGTCTTATTTGAGGGCTAAGCCAAAACCGAGATTGGAAATAGACAAGTACAAGTATAGCGTTTTCCCTATCACTGGTTTTGAGAGTAGCTATGGACTCCCCATGTATGCTTTCAATCTTTGAAAGGATTTTTCGCACTCCTCGTTCCATAAAAACCCTTTGCTTCCCCTTAATATTTTAAAGAAATAAAGGCACTTGTCAGATGATTTAGATATAAACCAGCTAAGTCTTGCTACCCTTCCAGTCAGAATGTGAACATCTTTGATGCTGGTGGGGGCTTTCATGTCGAGAAGGGCCTGAATCTGCTTTGGGTCAGCCTCAATCCCTATCTTGTTTACTATATAGCCTAAAATTTTTTCAGACTCAACTTCAAACGTACACTTCTACGGATTGAGCTTCATCTGATATTTCCTGAGCTGGTTGAACGCTTCGGTGAGGTATCTCATGTGGTCGGGGCTGTAAAAGCTCTTGACGAGCATATCATCAATGTGGACCTCCATGTTCCTGTCGGTATATTCTTTAAACATTCGGTTAACTGGTCGTTGATAGGGAGCACTTGTGTTCTTCAAGCCGAACGACATCACCCTATAACAATATATCCCCCTTTCAATTACGAAGGAGGTATTTTCTTAATTTTGTGGGTGCATCAATATTTGATTGTAGCCTGAGTAAGCGACCATGAAGCTTAGTAAACTATGCCCGAGTGTGGCATCCACGATCTGATCAATACGAGAGAGTGAGAAGCTATCCTTCGGGCAGACTTTGTTCAAGTCTGTGTAGTTTACACATACTCTCCATTTTTCATTTTTCTTTTTTACAAGAACGGTGTTTGCCAATCAGTTTGGGTATCGCGCTTCCTTAATCATGTCCGCATTGAGTAAACGTTGCACCTCCTCATTTATGATCATGTCCTTTCGGTTGCCACGGGCCTCTTATTCTATCGTACTATTTTTTTCGTGGGGTCCACCTCTAGGCGATAGGTGATTATCGACGGGTCGATTCCGACCATGTCTCGCATGGTCCAAGCAAAAATGCCTTGGTTTCGTTGCAGCTGCTTCGTGAATTGTTCTGCCAAATCTTTGCTCAAGCGAGAACCTATCTAGATAGCCCTGCTGTTGAGAGGGTTGTCGAGGTAGACCGTGGTAGTTTCTTCCTCTGGTTGACCGACATTAGGTCTGTCTCAAGGGCTTACTGGAGCCTCGTCATCTGAGACATGCTGTTCTTCCTCTGCTTCTCGAGTGGAATAAAAAGTCATTTTAGTCGCGGGACCAGCCATCAATTGAGAATCACTCGATGGCAATGCCGTCATGCATTGACATTCTTTGGCTACTGTTTAATTGCCCCTTAGCGTACTGACCATTTGGTTCATTGGATACTTGATGCACTGGTGTAGAATGGAGGCTGTCACTCCCATCTGGTGTATCCAAAGCCTCCCAGGTCTGCATTATATGCCTAAGGTGCATCGATCACTATGAATTCTTGAAACATGGTTTTTGAGTTGGCTTATCTCCCACTACTATCGTCAATTGTATTTTACCACCGGGAAGCGCTTTTGGCTGTTGAAATTGATCATCGGACAGTTATCGGGGTCAATGCTTCCTCCTTTAGTTGCATGCTTGGAATGTGCGGATAAACATGACATTCAATGAGCTCCCAGTGTCCACCAATGATCTTCTTACTTCCCAGTTCGCTAGAGAGATCGTTACTACCAGGGCATCATTGTCTGGGAGTTGTATGCTCTGGAGGTCTTCTTCCGTAAACGCTAGTGGTATGGAGTGTTCATGCTTCTAAGCACGCAATGCTAGGTGTTCGCCATGTATTGCTTGGATCCTCATACCTCGAAGAGTCATATTCCTGGACATATTTGATAGCTCAGACTCGGAATGGGCTCCTTGAAGCACACATATCCTGTCAGTTGATTTCTCCCTGGGTCCGGCTTTGCTCCTGGTTGAGCGTTCTTCTTCTAGGGCGATGTAGCTCTGCGCTTCCCTTGCCAAGTCTACCATATTTGCTGGTGGGTCCATAGTTAGGAAGGTATAGAACTTACATTTTCCCAAACCATTGATGAAGGCTAAGAAGGTCGTCGTCTCGTTGCATATGTCGACGACAGTTAGATCACTATTGAAGTGAGTAAGATGCGCCCTCAGTGTCTCGCCAAGCTTTCTTTTCATCGATTTGAGCGTTTTTATCGACAACAAGGCTTGACATATAAAAGTGATATTGGATATGATTCAGGTTTCTTCAGCATTGTTGTTGTTTCGGGAGTGTCGGCTTGCACCGTCGAGAGCGATGAAGTAGCATTAGGTTGAGCGTTCAACGTGTCCCCTTGTTCTCCATTGTTGCGTGATCAGGTGGTCACCATCTCTTAGTATTCTGAGGAGAGATGATGTTAGCAAAAGGTTAGGAACATTGTCGTCCCCACAGACGGCGTCAAACTAATGCAGTTGTTTTCCGCTTCCTATTTTGACATTGACCTGCAAACCCGCCTATCTGCATAAGGAACACACATGAACCACAGACCACCGTTGTGTTGGCCGATAACACTTCAATACAAAAGTCAAACAAAGATTTGAGAAAGGTGTAATGTTGTAAATAGGGAATTTGTAGCGTACCTTAGCTTACCAACCTCATGTTTTATTTATAGTGCAAGAGTCATGATTCGACCAAGTCATCAATGGCGTAGTTTAGGGAAGAAGATCTTCATGGAGATCATTCTCTAATTATGAATCTTGCTGTAGAGGGAGGTTTTCCTGTTAGCCTTGTGCTCCTAGATACCCGAGAGATAAATTTTGTTCCGAGAGTAGTCTATAGGTAGAGGTCTCCATATGTGATACATACATTATAATTTACTTTTCTAGTTGGAAGCAATGAGTTGTTGTATTTGCCCCTTCCGAAGCTAATTCTTGAGATACTTGCCTTAACATAGCTTACGGCTATTGAGGATAGCTGTGAAACACATGGGCCTAGCAAACTATAAAAATTCAGGTCAGTTTGAAGGACTGCATTGGGCGGGCTTAGAACCGTTTGGGCCGGATCAGTATTTAGCTGACACTAGGGCCTAACTTTCCTCGAGATCATCATGCACATGTACGACGCAGAGTTTGGACCGTTTTGGTGTTACATGACCAAAATTATATAGCTTTATTTGTACATTCCACTCAAATATATGTTCCCGACGTACAAATTAGATCCCAAATCTAATACTTAATTGAAACTACTAGTAGATCAATCCTATTTTTGTGTTTGGGTTTGGGGAACAATCAAGAGAAAACAATCAAAATAGATGAGGGAGAGGAGACAAAGAAGGTTAAGATGACAGAATTTGATTTTTCCCTCAACTAAGTAGAAGTAATTTTATCACGGTACACAGATGCACTCGGTTAATGTCAGCAGTCAGTAAAAAAATTGCACTCGCAATGACTCTAGGAGAATGCCAGTCATCTAGGACCTGCTTAAAAGCCTCCAGTCTAAATGTTGTTCGCCCTAAATTTAATGAAAAAAATCAATCAAATGGCCATCTCGAGATGACATGTAATGAAAGGATGGTCTATCATTTTGTCGTACATGTTGCTAAAAACACACACGTACTTCCTCGAAATTAGCAACAATGTAGGATAAGTCTAGCAGAAACTATTCACTGTGAATGACTTCCGTTGTGCTTTGATTAAAAGCTCATTTGGTATGCTTCATCAATGATAAGTCGAAAGAAAGAGGAAAATAATGAGCGTCAGTTTCTCCAACACCGGGTAGTTGACTTCCGCATCTGTAAGTGTTTTGCTGATGTAATATACTGGCTTTTGTGTGCCCTTCTTCCCTCATATCAGTGTTGAGCTTACCGCATGGCCGGATACGGAAAAGTATAAATACAGTTTTTCCCATGCTAAATTTTGATAGTGCAGTTTTGTGTTCCCCATGTATGCCTTCAAGCTTTAGAAAGCCTTCTCTCATTCTTGATTCTAATTGAACATCTTATTTCCTTTCAAGATTTTGAAGAAAGGTAAACATTTGTCTGATGACTTGGAAATGTACATGTTCAAAGCCGTTATCCTGCTATTGAGGCTTTGCACGCCCTTTATATTGGTTGGTGATTGCATGTTGAAAAGTGATTGTATCTGTTTCGGATCAACTTCGATTCCTTTTTGATTGACCATGTATCTAAGGAACTTCCCTGATTCCACTCCAAATATACATTTCTCCAAATTCAACTTCATTTTGTATCTTCGAACTGGGAGAAGGCATGTTTGAGGTCTTCAATGTGGTCTGTTCGGCGTAAACCTTTGACCAACATGTTATCAATATACACATCCATTGTCTTGTTGATATGATCTTTGAACATTTTGTTGACCAGTCACTGGTACGTGGCTCCGCATTCTTTAGTCCGAACAACATCACTCAGTTACAATATGTACATATTTTTGTTATGAAAGACGTTTTTCTTGATGAGGGTGCATTTGTATATGGTTGTAATCAGAGTACGCATCCATGAAACTTGGGAGTTTGTGTCCGACACTGGCATCCACTATTTGGTCTATACGCAGGAATGGAAAACTTTCATTTAGGCAGGCTTTGTTTAGATTGGTGTAATCTACACATACTTTTCACTTGTCATTTTTTTTACCAATACCGTGTTAGCTAACCAGTCTGAGTAGTGAGATTCTCTTATCATTCCTGCAGTTATCAGATGTTGTACCTCATCATTTATTGCTTGGTTAAGTTTTGGGGCAGTCGGTCTTCTCTTTGTCGGACTCGCTTCTTGTCTGGATTGACTTGCAGTTTGTGAGTAGTGATAGATGGGTTTATTCCCACCATATCTTTCATCATCTAGGCAAAGACGTTTTGGTTATCCTTCAGCAAATGGATCAGTTTTATGGCGAATTTCGAGTGGATTTTTCGTGCCAATCCGAACTGTTTTGTCTCCTTTTCCGTCATCCAAGTAGACTAATGTCGTTTCTTCTTCTGATTATCCAGTGTTTGGTCAATCTCTTGGACCGGTTGGAGCAGGATTATCATCCGGGAGGTTAGGGTCTGTTTGACCAGTGTCTGCCACATATATGATTGTGATAATAGTCTAATTTGATGTATCATCAATTTTTACTTAAAAACACCCAATAGGTTGACCCGCAGTCAACCTTTGACCTAAAGTTGTCCAACATTTATATATTTAGGGTTCCATCATCCAATACTTGCCTGCCGCCTCCTCCATTGTAGGTGCCATCTCCACCATCACACATATCTTCTTAGTATGTTATGTTGATTGTTACTTGTTAACAACTACTCGATCAATCATCTCCCTTTCCAAAAGTCATTTGTTACTCTCCGAATCCACTGTGGCTACTAGTTACATTTTTTTTAATGCAAAGTTTCTAAAGATTTCAAAATTTTATATAACTACTTTTATTTTTTTCAATGTATAATCCCTTTGTATGGAGGGTTGCGAAGGATTTGAATCTCATTTTTTATTTAGCACATGTGACAAAATCAGGAAACAAAAGTCCATTAACAAACATTGTAGCATGTTTTGCCATTTTTGAAGTGATAAATAAAGGGAACACTATATTGCAAGTATCATTATTTATCTTTACTAATTAATTTATTTTTCTATTTCCAATTCTGTTTTTGTCTAACAACTTGCTTTAAAAAAAGGCATACAAAGTCCATACTTGTTTTCATTGATATTAATTTGTTTATCTTTTGCCCCCACACTCCAAGGAGTAACAATTCAATGAAAATTTTATATTTTTCACTATTTCAAGTGGTAATTTGGGTAAATAAAAATATCCTCCTTCTAGATAAACATCGATGAATTATCATAGTTATGGTATGAATCAAGGAAGATTGTGTAAAAAAATGTTATATATATAAAAACAATTCTAGCCAGCCATGTTTGCTAGCATTTTTTTGAGATTTTTTGGATTTTTTTACACGTCCACCCCTTTTATAGATTGTGTTTGTGGTTATGTTTTAAAGAGAATGGGTAAAAAGTGTAAAAATACCAAAAAATACTAACAAACATGGCTAGCTAGACTTACTCTATATATAATCATAGTTATGGTATGATGATGCAAGTATTCAAATTGGTGCCCAACAAATGTTGGCACGAATCACACTCTAAGATGAAATTAAAATTTTTATCTTTCCAAGTCATACACCCTATGACATGTCACTTCTCTATTATACTGGTTCCACCATTTTTAAACCTTATAGTTAGTTAGTTAAGGCAATGACTAAATGACATCACCAATTTTGACGAAGGATATTATCATTGCCTTATATTCCGAAGGACATCACCAATATAAACAAAAAAAAACCTCTACCATCTATTTCTTTTTTTTCCTCTCTTCCTCTCTTCTGTATCAAACACCACTATCACCCCACCACCGTCACCGTTAGTCGCATCGACTCTCCTCTCTACCCTAGGCCTCACCAGGCCGCTGAACGTCCCTCCCATAGGGTTGGCAGTGGGGCGGATTTTCATGGATATCCGCCCCATCCAATCCGAATGGGGCAGATTTGGATATGGCTAAATGGGTTTTCGGGTGGTTTCAGGGATCCAAACTGTATCCGTTGAATATTCGGGGCGGATACATATTTGGCCATATCCGCCCAACAGATATCCGTTTATTCGATGTTATTACCAAAATACCCTTAAGTACTTAAAAGAATAAAAAAAACCCTAAACCTAATTTCTCTTTATTCTCCTTCTCTTTTGCAAATCTTCTCCCCCCTCCTCTCCATCTCTCTGCTTCCAAATATTTGTCTCCATCTCTAAAAGAAATCTCTTTTACTAATATTTTCCCTGCCTCCTCTTCAACTTCTCCTTCTATTTTATCTTCTCCCCGCCTCCTCTTCAGCTTCTCCTTCTTTTTTGCTAATTTTCTCCCCGCAACCGTTGATGCCAATAAATTCTTGATATCTGCAGTGGTGAAGCGAGAGATGACAGGATCGAGAGAAGGGTGACGAATGTAGATCTGAGATTTTTATGTTATATGACGAGGATCTGTAGATTCTCATATCTTTATGTGTAGCATGCGGTATCTTTTGTTGGGGGTTCTTTATGGTGGGGATTCTTCACTAGAATAAGGTTGCAACAAAAGTTTATATATTGTTCATGTTGTTTGAAAGGAGATTTGTTGTGTATTATTAGTGTTAGCCTTGTGAGTTGTCTCTCTGGACTATGATGGGAAGATAAGGCTTCCACATGACATCAACAGTGAAAACAACTTATATCTCTTTCAAATATATACTTTGTTTGTCATGTGGTTGCTACATTGAAAATGAGAAAGTGAACATGATGGTGAGCTTCATAATTCAGCCTATGATGTTTTCATATTTTGTACAACTTCATCAACTGCAACAAAAAAAGGCAGAACAATTTATCTCATATTAGATCTGTAATGTTTACCGTGATGGGTTTTTTTTTCAACAATTTATGTGAGGAGTTATGGATTTTAGTCAAATGAATAAATAGGTGTATTAGGTGTTGCATTTGAATCTGCATGATTTAAGTTATGTTTATGCTAAAATGTAGTGTAATTTTTGTATGGTGTTCTTATTGGTCTTGACGTTGAGAAGAAGACTTTTTTTTAAACGGATATTTGGGCAAATTTGTCCCCGCCCCACTAGATTTTGGTGATCACCGAATCCGCCCAAAAAATCGTTTATTTTTTTTGGTTAAAACCATATTCGCTCTATCGTGAATGACGGATATCAGCCCCGCCCCAATTATTCGTTAAAAATGTAAGGCCCAATTACATTGCCTGGTGCAAACCAAGTCCAAGACTTTTGTCATTCCCTTGAATAGAAGAAGCCTTCTCTCAAGAAGAATATGTCTTCTTTAAGTATTTTTTTTTCCAGCTATGAATCAAATCTTATCATCAAGAATTCCTAAATTAGTTGGATGTATGAAACCTTCAGAGAACATATCAATTAATTTATTTCTCTCAAGCCAAGTAACAAATCAATAATGAATTCAGAATTGCCAACAATGTTTACAACATACATGAGATGGGAAAGTGAAAACTGAGAACTATATGGAGAGATAGAGGAAGTCTTCTCTCACAGACCATATCACGCCAATTGACACGATGTTGTTTTCTCTCAAATTAGTAGTTGAAGTTTCCAATTAGGAATTGAATTTTATTAGAAATATGCTACTAGGTGTTTTCTTTTTCTTTTTTTGGATTAGAAAGTTTGTTTCATTGCTAAACTAGGATTAGAGAGTTTGTTTTCTTGTTAAATTAAGCATTGGTTTAGGTTATAAGTAGTCCCTGTAAGATAGTTTGGAATATATCAAAAATTTCTTTCTTCTATTCTTTTTTCTTCTCTATATTACTCTCTAACTTTCTTCTTTTCTCTTAATTCTTAAGTTCTTCCTTCCTTTCTCTTCAATTCTTTAGCTAGTGTTTCAATATTAAGAACCCTCTTCAACAGGTTCTTAACATTGGTATCAAAGCTCCTTGAATCCAACCCAAACATACTATGGTTCGAGCACAAGATATTGCTCAGGATGCTGTCAATGCAATCACAACTTTGAAGCAAGAGTTAATAGACAAAGGGACCACTTGGTCTGATTTCCAATCTACTTCGGAGAAATCCATGGCTAATTTGCAAGCTGCTCAAGCACGTACCAAAACCAAATTTGACTCAGCTGCAGGGTCAAGTTCTCTCCTTGTTCACCGTTCTCCAACCACGAGCCTCAACCAACACCGCCACACCAGCCCTCTTGCCTACACCACAACCACCTCATTACCAATTTACTCAACCCGAACAATCAACTCCTCCTCAACCCTGGCAAACTCGTTATACTCGTCTTGATTTTCCTCGATTCCATGGTGATGATCCGTTGAGTTGGTCATACTAGGCAGAATTATTTTTTGCTTTTAATCAGACCCCACCCCACGAAAAAATTTCTTTGGTTTTTTTCACCTTGAAAAACAGGTTGTGCAATGGTTCCGATGGATGGGAGTGGCTGTTAAGTCTTGGACTTGGGAGGAATTCCCATGGCGCTTTGTATTCATTTTGGATCTGCTGACTATACACGGCCTGGTAAGTTGTTGGGTCGGTTACAACAAAAGGGAACTGTGCAAGAGTACTTGGGTGGAATTTGAGCGTCTCTATAATCTCACTATTGTTATTCCGGAGCCTTTTATGGTGGATTGCTTTGTTGGTGGGCTGCAGGACGACATCCATGGTGATGTGAAGCTTCTCAATCCTACTTCACTCTCGACTATCGACTACCATTGGATTAGCTCGTTGGGTTGAAACAAAGCTATCATTATTACTCAGGCAACCGCGTGCTCCAAATGGTCGATTTTTTACCTGTGTCTGCCTCTTCTCCACTTGCTTCATCATCGAGCTCCACACCTTCGTCCATTCCGATTCGTCACCTATCTCCAATTGAGATGGTCGATCGCCGCAGTGATAACCTTTGTTTCAATTGTGATGAGCAATTTCACCATGGCCGCTAATGCAAAAATAAACAATTGCTCCTAATGGACGGTGATTGGCCTATTGATGATAACGCCATGGGCGATGTTGTGGGATTGAATTTGTGCCTCTTGAATTTGTTCCTAATGGAGCTGTGGCTGATTTTTCAAGTCTCTTTCCTGATTTTAAACCTTGAGGACAATGTCATTTCTTAAGGAGGGTGGAATGATACGATGTTGTTTTCTCTCAAATTACTAGTTGAAGTTTCCAATTAGGAGTTGAATTCTATTAGGAATAAGCTATTAAGTGTTTTTTGTTTTTTATTAGAAAGTTTGTTTCATTGCTAAATTAGGATTGGAGAGTTTGTTTTCTTGTTAAATTAAGCATTGGTTTAGGTTATAAGTAGTCTATGTAAGATAGTTTGGAATATGTCATAAAATTTCTTTCTTAGTTTGGAATATATCAAAAAAATTCTCTTATATTCTTTCTTATTCTCTATATTTCTCTCTAACTCGTGTTTCAATATTAAGAACCCTCTTGAACATGTTATTAACACCAACTTGGAAGCCTTGAAATCCATAGTTTCGAAGTCTTTTCTATTACCAACATCATCAATAATCATCTGAACATGAGACTCCATGTCGCAGCTTAGGGAGTGGTGTGTGATGGTCAATCGCAGGGAGTGAGAAGGGTGGGGGTGGATCTGGCATTGGGTGATGATCGGAGAAGAGATTTGACGAATTTAGAGGAGAAAGAGGAAGACAAAGAATAAAAAGTACAAACCTGGTGGTGGTGGACAGTGTGTCGATGTGAAGCTAGTGGGGATGGAGTGGGAAAGAAGAGATTGTAGAGTGGAGTATGTGCCTGTGGAGAGGAGAGTGGTGACGGAAAAGTGAAAAAAAAAAACTGGAGTCTTCGAGAAATAGGTATAAGGTTTTGTAAGCTATTTGTATTAAAGGAAGAAGGGGTAATTTTTGTAATAACATATATAAATGGATATCTTTGGGACCGATGTGCGCAAAATTTGTATTCGCCTCAAAATAGTAACGATCCATTTTTAATATCTGAATCCGCCCCACAAATCGATTAGTAAAACCCAATCCCACCCCAAATAGAGCGGAGCGGATACCTCGGAAAAAAAAAAAAAAAAAAAAACCCCACTACCATCCCTCGCTCTCTTTCCCTCGACATTTAGAAAAGGCGCTCCTCTTCTGCTCTTCTCCATTCTCCCACTCAGCATTTCTCTTCGCGATCTCTCTCGCTTCCCTTCTCAGTTTCTTCGATTCGCTCCACCAAAACCCTAACCCTAACTTCTCCCTCTCAAAATGCTCCTATCGATTCCCTCGCAATCTCCTCCTCATGCTCTCTCCTCCGTATTTCTTCATTCTCTGCGCTTACGAACTCGTCTCTCGTCAAGAAAACCAACTGTGATCGCCTCGTCCATCAACAAATCAGGGTTTATCTAAATCTTAAATTCGAATTCGTTTATTTGTTGTTGCGTTGGGTTGTTTTGTATTGAATGACTGATCTTCTTTGTACCGTGCAATGCAGATTTGGTGTGAAAGGTAAGGCAGAAAGGTCCGTGAAGAGCAATGCGGAAATCTGTGCGGAGATTAGAGACTTCGTGGCGATGGCTGGATTTCCGGAAGGTCATGCGCCGTCTTTGAAAGATCTCTTGGAGCATGGAAGGTCGGTTTAATTTGCCATTTCTTACTATTGTTATTGTTTTCTTGAATCTCTGTTGTTGAGTTTCAATTTGGTTTTAGTTGTGAAATGTCAGGGTATTAATTAGGAATTTATCAAAATAGGGATGTATTGACACTAACATTTGATTGAGCAATAGTTGAGTACGAAAATCTCTTAATTCGCAATTAGATAATGCATGCCCAAACTCACAATCAGACTCTTAATTGCTTGACGGAGAAGCTTATCATATGTTATTTCACAGGGGTAGCAATTTTGACCCAAGTACCTAAACTGGCCATTTAAATCTTCAACCAATTTACTTCCCCCTCCTCCCACCCCCAAATAATTCTACTGTGTTTGGGATCCGATGGTTCTCAAGGATTGTACTGTTGTTTAAAACTGGAATATTCCATAATGATTCAAAAAATAAATAAATAAACAAGAAAAAAGTTGAGTGCAGTACCGAAGGAAACATCGATCAGAAAACTATCCCAGAAGAGCTAGAGACGTCAACACAATAGTTACCTGGAACGTGGATCATTTTGGTATGTGGTACGGGTACGAGATATGCTATTTTGGAGGAATTTGGGGTCACAGGTCGATTTAAAAGTCTTCTTCAGGTCGTAGTTCGCAATTAAACATGCATTCCATAAATTGGACAATAAACTAAATACTTATTAAAGTTCTAATCAAAACCATTCTATAATTTGCTCCCATTGAAAATAAAATTTGATTCTACAACTAGAAATATCATCACAATCACCATTTAGGGATCTCCATCACAAATCTTCCAACCTCACAATATAATCATATACAAATTATATACGCTTCATAGTTTCATCTCATTTCTTAAAGTGGCCATCATAGTAGCTGTCACTGAAATGCGATTAAGACAAATATAAAAATGGATGAAGACCAATTATCATTATTTTTGCAAATATTTTCTTTTCCTACATACATCAACTTGTTATTTTTATAAAAATATTAAATAATTATATCATTGATGAATATTCGTCAAGTATATTTCTGGACGCCAAAAGAATATGTTATGGTATGCCATTTTTGGTGAATTGGTGCGGAAACGCACCACGTTCTGGGTTGAAATTTGGAGGTGGGGTGCAGGGAGTAGATAACTATGGTCAACACTCTCTTGTTCCTTTATTGCAAAATAAGCAACACAACCACGATGAGAATAATAACCCACACCACACCACAATTACCTTTAGAGTGAGTGTGACACTTTGATTCATGACACACATCTACTATGAATGCATCACCTAGTCAGCCGCACAAACTTGAAGGAAGTGAGTCTACACTGCAGGAGAATGTACCTTGGCTCTCCAACACATCAGTCATCCCACCTGAATATCCATACCCTCATGAAGCAAGACATCCCAGTTAGCCAACAGTCCCACAACATCTCCCTCAAAAAATGAAACCTTAGGGAAAACCACTTGCTTCCTTACTAGGGCTAAAAGAAAATTGGTTTTAGCACCCTGTAAAGACCTATGGTCCAAGGAGAAGTAGAAGGAAGAAATTAAAAAGTACCAGTTCTTCCCACCAATCCAATTCCAACTGTCATAATCAGATGAGGGTCCACCAAACTATCTACCTTATCCTCTTCTCAGAATAAGAGGCATCTTCTAAGATGAAGGTTCTACCCACCTCCACTAGGATCCCACATAAAGAAATAAAGCACATCACCAAACACGAGCAAATAAGCGCTATAAAGTATTGAATATGCAGTGTGCATATTTTAATGCCAAATGGTCGCACCACTATGCCAAAAAAGAATCTTGTCCTACTTCCCAAGTATAATACATTCCGCCCCTTGAAGACATGTCTTACATTTGAGATTCTCTTCCAAAGGCTAGTACGAAGAATTAAGGCAGGGAGGTAATTAAGGGCTTTAATAGCTCTAACACTTATCATTGGAACTCCATTCACCAACATCAAGAAATGCACGAGAAAGGCACATACTAATCTATCTATTCTACATCTCCTCAAAACCCATTATTCCAATTGTTGGCTTTTTCGAAATCAACCCTGGAAGGTCATCTTTCATCCTTAGTGGCTTTATTAGCCACCAAACTTCTGTCCAGAATTTGGCAGCCATCCACAAAGGCCCCTTGAGGGTCCCTACTAATGCTCTTTATACATGTCTTCATGCCACACCCCATAACCTTAACAATAATTTTGTAGAAATACCAAGAAGGTTAGTCTGACTATAATCACTCTACTTGCACACTTCTTCCCTTTTAGAAATGAGAGCAATAAAGGTTGCATTGAGTCTTTAATTGAAAAAGAAAGCATTACTCCCACAACACCTACATCATAAACCTTTCACAAGAAATGCCAACACGATTTCAAAAACCACCTAGGGAAACGATCAGGCCACGAGGCAAGATCCCAATTCATCCTCATGGAAATCTCTTTCAACCCACTCGCTCTAAGATCTGCTAAGATACTACCAAAAGGAACCCTCCTAGAGGAAGAACTTCGTCTCTCCTTTAAAAACAAATAATAATAAGCACCACCTATTTCTCAATAGCCCTTGGATCCTACACCATCATCCCAAATGGAAAGCTTGCTTAAGTCATAGCCTCCTCCTCGAGGTTGCATAGGTAATTAGGCATGAAAGTACCTCAGGCACCCTGCCACTTATAACCCGATTTATCCTCCATCCTCAAGAAGGTGATTTAGTTGTAATCTCGTCCATAAGTGCGGCCTCTTGGCCTCTAACCTCCCCAATATCATCTTTGCCCCACACCCTAATTTTTCTTTTGAGATAATTCAACTTGAAACACATGCCATAGCTAGCTGCAGCCTCATAATTGCAAAAACCCCTCTTCCTCAAACCATTACATCTCAAAGCGAAAATGGCTTTTTCGATTGCATGCCCCATTTGGAAAAATGGAAGTGATCCAACCCACCCTAGGCAAGGCGATTAAATCATTTGAAAGTTGGAACCCAATGGTCTGTCTAGTCCTGAGATATCACAGACAATAAATTGATCAAGTTAGCTTGACGAAGGATCAATTGAGCTAGTTAATGTTCTCTTTTGTTTTGGAGGCCCTATTCTTAAAGCCATAAGCTCTGCGGCCTTCTTGTTCCCAACAAACTTTTGATAATTAGCATTCTCCTTACATTAGAAATCGATAAAATGTCATGCAGTCTCCATGTTGCTGTTTTCCTTGGTAGTTCTAATTCAGCTCACAACATTTAAGACAATTTGCATAATTAACAAATTGGCAGATTGTCCATTGGAGTAAAATTTGTCTTTCAAATAGTTATTGGTCTATAATTTGCCATTTTTTGTGCTAAAACGTGTGGAGTGCAAGGTTTCTCCATTGATGTTCTTCATAAATAAGTGATTCCCTTAAAACCTACTCCCTTTCTAGATTTCTCAGAGAGTAAAGCAATATGTTTTCAATGATTTAATGTCATCAGGGAAAGTGCACTGGGAAAGGTGCACTGTTTTCTATTCCTTCCATGCATCTTTAAATAAGTGATTCCCTTAAAACCTACTCCCTTCTTAGGTTTCTCAGAATCATTAGTTAAGAACAGAAGTAAAGCAATGTTTCAATGATTTAATGTCGTCAAGGAAAGTGCACTGTTTTCTATTCCATCCATGCATCTTTCCTTCCCCTATGATAAGTATCTTATATGTTGATAATTGACCGGCAAATATAAATCACATGAACGAAATTTTGATGAATATTTATACTGAAGAATATTATGTATTTTAACCTTTTCGCTATATCTGTCCTCACCCACTCCAATTCCCACAGGAAGGATCTTGCAAATGTTGTGCGAAGAAAGGGATACAAGCTAATCACAGAGCTCCTCATGAACTCTACAAATGAAGGTGCCACTACAAGGACAATTTCAACTACAACCAAGGAGGCTAGCAACGACAGGGAAGTAGTAGGTGTGTATCTCCATTTTATGTCTCATATTAGGGACTCATTCATTATGTTGTGGTTTTAAAGTTACTGATTACAATAGGGAAAGATCAAGACCAAAAGTTGGAAGAGTATGCTGAAGATTCGTCTTTAGGGGGTTTTGTGTCATCAACACTTCCCCCTCCTCAAAAAGCTTCTACAACAAGTATTAAGAAGGGTCATCTATTACCTTTACTTGAATTAAAGGGCATCTATGACCAATGGATCGTGGTTACTGAAAAACCACCTGGGAGAGAGCTTACAGAGGAGGAACTAGAAATTCATTATGAGCAAACCCTTACTAAGGCGATCAACAGGTAAGAGTTTGAGATTTAATTCTGTTTTTTCTATATTTATGGAAGCTTTAGATGTGAATAGATTCATATGGATTTGGGAGAATGGGCAAGGGCGGAGCTAAGTAGTCATGGTGCCCCACCCCAATTCTCCAAATTCAGGTAATTGAAAGCATACAATAAGTCAAAGAAGCCCTCAGGCCATGAAGGTTGGGGCACCTAGTTTCTGATTTTTGTATGACTGTAGTCTTCTACTTGTGGGCCCAACAGGAATGCTAGTGCTTGCTTGCGTAAGTAATTGGTAGCTTCTATAGAAGCCACATATTGTGATACTCTAATAGATACATACTGTCAGTCTTTAAAGAATAAGAATTGAATCAGCTACATTGACATTCTTTGCTAAGTGTTTTTTTAATTTTTTTTTTTTTTTTTTATCAATAGCAGCTTCTACAATTATTTAGCTATAATTATCCTTTTATACATATGTCATCCTACTTTTTTCCTCATTCTTTAAATGTTATCAAAAGTACCCAAAAAGAAAAAAGAAAAAGTCTTTTATAAAATGGACACAACTTTATTTGAATAGTTTATGACTGTATCTATCATTTAGCTTATTTGATTGCTTTAGGTTTTGTTAGTTTACTAATTGAGTAATTTACTAAACCCATTTAAAATTTGTGGAATTTTAAACTGTTGACATTTGTAAGTTTTAGTGAGCCTTAAAGAACTTTATTATTATTATTATTATTATTATTATTATTATTATTATTATTATTATTATTATTATTATTATTATTATTCTTTTTTTTTTTTTTTGTGCCGGGGGTGTCATCCTAATGCCCTACCCCAGCCAAATTCCTAGCTCCGCCCCTAGAATGGGTGAGATTATTCATATTTAATTTGTATAGAAGTAACACCCATTCTTTTTGTATTTGTCTTATTGATTCAGGGATCAAAATGTAAGAGAGCTAATCCACAAGATATCCTACAAACATCCATTTGGATTTGGGTGCAAGATGGATTTAGAAACAGCCATCAAGTTGCAAGGTATGTGGTTTTGCATAATTGGTTATTTGTTGTTTCAGATATTAGAATGCTATGTTGACTTCTCTGAATTTTAATGCAGAAATGCCTGGTGTAATTTTTGTCATCCCAGATCCCTTTGCCGTACAAGGTAAGTTTCTGTATCATTTCAATAAGCTTGCGTGGTCACTTGTCAAAAATTATGTTGTGTTAGATGTAGTGAATCAAGATTAGAACTGTTTTGTTTGCCGAAGGAAATGGCTGTTCTTGGTAATCATCCTTTATAGATGATGAATAAAAGTGCTCCTAGTCTAGTGGTTGTCGAGATAGGGTTGAGGAGGTAGGTGTGTCAAAATTTTGAAGTATTATTTATGGAGGATTGGCACTGGAATTTCTTTGGAAAAGAAACGGTGATGGATGTGTGGTGGTGGTGCGAACTGCAAGTATTGAGAAGGTAGTCTTGGTGGGAATAACAAAAGTGGCCTAGCACTTGGAGTTGGTTCTCTTTGACGGCTATAGCTAGGAGAGGAGTCCACAGTGTCTCCATGAGTTCCAGTATAAAGTGGTGCTTCATTCTCCATCTATGCTCTGAAGTAGACAGGTGGGAATAAACTAGGTTGTGCATGAGTTGTTACGATGTGGAGATGGCTCATTAGTGAAACAGGTAGCTCTAGGGGAAGAGGCGAAGGTATTTTTCAGTTAGTGAAAGACCATTCAAGAAAATGGGATGAGTGATGGGGAAAACTAGCCTGATTTATAGTTGCATTGGCGTTATGTTAGGAATTGTAGGATTGGTAGCCATTGGAGTGACCCGTCGGCATTATGTCCATGTGGGAGTGCTCTGTGTTGCTTACAATTATATCAGTATGTCAATATGCGGATCACAAGGAAATCAGTCGGGGCATGAGGCAAGGATTGAGGTGAAGCTGTGTGTAGAGCTAAGAGAACAAGTCTTGGTCATTATTTGATTTTTGCATATCCCTTTAAACCCATCGTTTTGTATGGAGAGATGCAAATTGGCAAAAATTTGTTCCAACTCTTATTGATTTTAGTCCAGACGCAGATTTACAAGACCAAGTGTCACGTTATGACAAGCTAGAAATCACAATTGGTAGGAGTTCAAGTGACAGAAAGAAGATTAAAAGGAATTCAATTGCTTAGAAGCCAGAATTACAGCAAAAGAACTACAATGGACTCTCAATCAGAGATTGAGCCTGAGCCTTCTAACTTCTTCTCCACTCTCTGTTTTGGGTCTCGTCCCCTTTTAAGGGCTGAGCAAGTAACAGAATTTGGTTATTGATCCATTACACAATGACACCTGTGATGCTACAGTGGTCCCTAACTAACCCTATGTAGAGCATTTTACTACTTGCCCTTCTTACATAATTCAAAACTCCTGCCACTTATTGGCTCTGTATTTCTGGATTCAACTTCCCGCCAGAACCTTATTTTATCTTACTCATGACACTGCCCACCCCTCTAAAATTTCCTTGTCCTCAAGGAATGAAGGAAGGAAAACGAGCTTGAATTGATGGTCAGTCCTCCCAAGTGGCAGCGTCGGCAGTAGAGTTTGACCAGTGCACTAAGACCTGTGTGACGACCTTGTTATGTCGAGGAATAAGTCTTCTACCCAAAATAGCTACTGGTTATGCTATGAAGCTTCCTCCATTGTCAACTAGAGGTAAGATTGGGGATGGAATGTGTGTTGAACCCACCTTTTTTTTGAGTTGAGATACGTGGAAGACTGGGTGGATTTTTGATTCAGCAGGGAGGTCTAATCTGTAAGCCACTTCCCCAATTCTTTCCACAATTTGAAATGGGCCGTAGTATTTCGATGAAAGCTTGAGATTTCGTCGTAGTTGCACTGAAATTTGGCGATAAGGTTGGAGTTTAAGGTAAACCCAATCATTTATTGCAAAAACACTATCTCTGCAGTGGCGGTCTGCAAACTGCTTCATCCTCTCCTGAGCTTTGTGCAACCTCTCCTTAATAATGTTGAGCATTTCATGACGCTGTTGAAGATAGATGTGCGCTTCAGGAATGGAAAGATCCTCAGTGGGAGGCAGGGCTAGTAAAGGTGGGTTGTACCCATAGAGAGCCTGAAAAGGAGACGTATTTAAGCTTGAATGAAAGTTGGTGTTGAACCAGTACTCAGCCAGATATAGCCATTTCGACCACTTTGTTGGAGCATGACCCGTGAGGCAGCGTAGGTACGTCTCCAAACAGGCATTGGTCCTTTCAGTCTACCCGTCTGTCTGCGGATGGTATGCGGTGCTGAGGTTCAAAGAAGTACCCAGAGCAGTGAACAGTTCTTTCCAAAAAGAGCTGATGAACACTTTGTCTCGGTCTGAGACAATTGAAGAGGGCATGCCATGCAATCTGTATATATTCTGAAGGAAGACATCAGCCACAGTTTGAGCCGTATATGGGTGAGCTAATCCAATGAAATGGCTGAATTTCATCAAGTGGTCCACCACCACTAAAATGACAGACTTCCCGGAAGATGTTGGTAAACCCTCGATGAAATCCATGCTGATGTGCTGCCATACGTGCTCCGGAATGGGAAGAGGCTGTAATAAGCCACCGTAGCCTGACTGGTCACCCTTATTCCGTTGGCATGTGTCACATGAAGTGATATAGGCTGTGATGGAAGCTTTCAATTGAGGCCAATAGAAATAACTCCCGACTCTGTGGTAGCCTAATGGGGAAGCATGGAGTGTTTGCAGGACTTGTTGTCTCAGGGTACCAGTATTGCCAATGTATATTGAACCTTTGTGCTTGATGATACCATTTATAAGAGAGAAATTTGGCATGGATGAGGGTTGCAAGGAAAGCTTGGTAATGAGCTCTTTAGCCTGTGGATCAGAGTTGTAGCTGAGTTGCACATCCAGCAACCATTGGGGCAGAATATGAGAGATTGCTGAGCAAGAATATAGAGTCATGCCAGCAGTGAAAATAGAGCAGGAAGCTTCACTGACAGGGAGTCTGGAAAGAGCATCGGCAGCTGCATTTTCTGTTCCCTTCTTGTAACTGATGGTGTAGTCAAAACCCAGCAATTTTGCGAGCCATTTTTGTTGTAACAGAGAGGTGAGTTTTTGATCTAAGAAGTGCTTGATACTCTGATGATCAGTCAGTATAAAAAACTTAGAACCCATCAGGTAGGCTCTCCATTTGTCACTGCCATGACAATTGCCAATAGTTCTTTTTCATAGGTTGATAATCCCAAGTTCTTTGGACCAAGAGCCTTGCTAAACAAAGCAATTGGGTGGCCTTCTTGGGACAGGACAGCCCCCACTCCAACTGAGCTAGCGTCAGTCTCAATATAGAAGGGAATGGAAAAGTTGGGCAATTGAAGCACCGGGGTGGAGCACATGGCTGACTTCAGATCAGTAAAAGCCAACTGAGCTTGTTGGGACCAAACAAATGCATCTTTTTTCAGCAGGTCCGTTAGTGGTTTGGCAATCAACCCATAGTGTTTTACAGACTTCCTATAGTACCCGGTTAGGCCAAGGAAACCTCGTAAAGTTTTATGGTTGTGAGGAGTTGGCCAGGACCACATGGCCTCTATCTTGGCAGGGTCAGCAGCAACACCTTGGGCATTGATGATGTGTCCCAAGTATGTAAGTTCCTTTTGAGCAAATGAACACTTTGATAGTTTGGCCACTAGAGAGTGTTCTCGAAGGACAGAAAGAGTAATTTCCAGGTGGCGTATATGCTGATCCATAGAACTGTTGTATATCAGGATATCATCAAAGAAAACTAAGATGAACTTACGGAGAAAAGGCTGGAAAACTTGGTTCATAAGAGCTTGAAATGTGGCCAGGGCATTGGTGAGACCAAAGGGCATCACTCTAAACTCGAAGTGGCCATGGTGTGTCGTAAAAGCAGTTTTGTATATGTCACTAGGGTGGACTAGGACTTGATGACAACCGGATCTAAGGTCTAATTTGGAAAAAATGTGGGCACCATGGAATTCATCCAATAGTTCGTCAATGAGGGGCATAGGGAACTTATCCTTGATGGTAATGTCATTGAGTCTCCGATAATCGACACAAAACCTCCAAGTATTGTCTTTCTTTTTTACTAGGAGGATAGGGGCAGCAAACAGGCTGTGAGAATGTTGGATGAGGCCGGTTTGCAACATCTCTTTAACCAAGGACTCCACTACATCCTTATGTATATGAGGTAACCTATATGGTGCTTGAGAGCTTGGTTGTGAGTTAGGTTTGAGTGGGATTTTATGGTTAAGGGATCTATGAGGGGGAAGGGAGGATGGAGGTTGGAAAAAATCTTGATATCTGTCTAATAAGGCAGCAATTTCAGGAGATTGTGTGGGATGATCCAGGGAACTAGTTATGGAAAACAGTTGTCCTATGAATGAAGGGGAATGTTTTTTGATGAATTTTGAGAACTTGGAGGGGCCAATAAGATAAAGGGCTGCTGAATCCTGGACACATTGCAATGTAATTGCTATGCCTTGATAGGAAATGGTGATTTGAAGTTTTTGAAGGTTAAGGACAATGTTGCCTAAGGGTTTAAGCCAATCCCCTCCTAATACCATGTCGTATCCGCCTAAAGGTAAGACTCTAACTAAACCTTCAAAGTGATGATTTTGCATGGTCCATTTCAAAGGTTTACAAATGGCATTGCTAGTGAGATGTTGGCCATTGGCAACTTTGACTACCATTGGGGGAGTGAGCATGGTAGGCCAACATGTAGAGTGAATTATTCTAGGGTCTATGAAAGAGTGTGTACTACCCGTATCTATAAGAATAGAGATGGGTTGTTTCTTGACAAGGCCCTTAAGGAGGATGGTGTTGAAAGAGGGGTTACCATGGAGAGCATTAAGGGACAGCTCCATGTCAGAATTAAGTTCTTGAATAAGGTTTTCTGTCTCTTCAGGGGACGGTGGTGGTTGTTCCTGACTATCTGAATCTGGTATGAGCATGTATAAGTGTTGGGTTTTGCAAACATGGTCGGGCTTGTAGATGTCTGTAACACAGCCCTTTATCTCTCCGTAACTTCATTTGGAAGGGTGTGAGGCGCTTGATAGGTGGAGTAGGTGTGTGAAACTTGACAGGGATTGGAGCACTAGGGGTTGGTGGTAGAAGTCTCTAGGTACCAGTGGGTGGTCCTGTATTGGTAGTATGGGTGGAAGTGTTGGGGTTGGTGTGGGCTCTAGACCAGTTGGTGGATTGAAATAAATTGTTGGAAAGTCTCTTAGTGGTTGAACCCAAAGAAGCTGATGGAGGCAATAGTGGTGTAGAGGTGCAACTCTCCTGCATCCTAGCCAAGGAGAAGGCCTGTGATACTGTGGTTGGCCTGAACATTTGCACCACAGATTTAATGTCTTGCCTAAGACCACTCAAGAAGCTCAACACAAAATAAGGCTCTGTCAGTGAAGGGTTGTGTAGAAGCATAAGAAATTTCAGTTCCTCAAAGTGGTCATAATAGGACTCGACAGACTGATCCTGTGAGATTTTATTAAAGGCATCAACATAATTCTCAGCTCATGGATTTTCAAAACGTAGACAGACCATGTAAACATAGGCTTAGAGGTTTGATAGTCTAAGAACCAGAAATCCGCCTTGTCATCTAAATGGATAGAAGCAATAGGTACTTTGCATTCATCACTTGTGTTATGTAGGAGGAAGAATCGCTCACTCTTTTTCACCCATGACCTAGGGTTAGAACCATCAAATCTGGGAAAATCAATTTTAGAAAAATGTGAATGATTACCTCCAAATTCAGGGATCGGGAGGGTGGGAGCTCTTGTGGAATTGTTAGGAGTGGTCGACGCCTGGGTACTGCTCGATTCGCCGCCTACGTTGGTCGCCATGGCAGTTTGAAACAACTGAATCAGCTTGTCCATCTTAGCATCGAGTCGCTTCTCGCTGTTCTCCCCATTCTGAGCGATCCTCTGTAGTTCCGCTTTCACCCAATCCATCTGGGTTGAAGAATCTGCCAATTGCTTCTTTGTCTCCTTCATGAATGCTTCGGCTTCCCTTGCTCTTGTCTCCATCGATTTAGGGTTGCAGAATCGATCACTCTGATACCAATTGTCACGTTATGACAAGCTAGAAATCACAATTGGTAGGAGTTCAAGTGACAGAAAGAAGATTAAAAGGAATTCAATTGCTTAGAAGCCAGAAATTACAGCAAAAGAACTACAATGGACTCTCAATCAGAGATTGAGCCTGAGCCTGAGCCTTCTAACTTCTTCTCCACTCTCTGTTTTGGGTCTTGTCCCCTTTTAAGGGCTGAGCAAGTAACAGAATTTGGTTACTGATCAATTACACAATGACACCTGTGATGCTACAGTGGTCCCTAACTAACCCTAGGTAGAGCATTGTACCACTTTGCCCTTCTTACATAATTCAAAACTCCCGCCACTTATTGGCTCTGTATTTTTGGATTCAACTTCCCGCCAGAACCTTCTTTTATCTTACTCATGACATCAAGTCACGCATAAAAGGTGGTTTGAGGTAGTGCAAACCCAAAACTTTATGAATTGAGTCTAGTGCTCAAAACCCCACCCAAGTAAACCCAAGATTTTTGCTAGATTCCCTGCTTTTTAGTCCAGGTACAGACCTTTGACCTCCACCCAAGTGTTTTTTTTTTTTCATTTTCTCAAGTGTCTTGGGAATCTTGAGTAAGGTTAGATGAAGGATTTTGCTAAATTCCGGAATTCCCGGCTTTTGTTGTACGATTAGACATGAAATAACTATTACCCATGTTGATGATCTAAGGTGGGTGGGTAACAATTTGCTTAAATGTTGTTGTACATGGATTTACTATGTTAAACAAAACCAAGAACTTACTGGATCTTTGTAATGAAAACAGGGCAAGAGTACTTTTTGTTCTCCCGAACCTACGAAGATTTTATGGATCTTTTAGAGGTTGAGCATGGATGAGATTGCTCTCTGACAGACCTAGTTTCACCAACAGCTATTTCTGGTTTGAAAATACTTTGGAACCGGGATTTAGCAACATGTTTGCAACCAGGATGATGTATTCCTCGAGTTACGTGTAAACAATTCCCTAGCAAAGTTTTTTCATGTTTATGGATCATATTCATTCAAAATTATCTTTTCTGCGCAATCTGTGGCCAATATATTATGATTTGGTTGTGCTATCTGCTGTGGTTCATTGATAATCCTTCATATGTTAGCTCTGTCTATTGAGTCGTAAGTTTGTATTCATATGCAACAGCGATGACTTCTGTGAATACAGTGGGCATGAAAATTTTAGGATTGTTGATGAAAAGCCCAAAACATTACTATTGAAGGCATGGGAAAGGGTTTATCAGCAGTGGAAGATGGTTCATGAAGAGGAGGGCATTGAAACAGTACAAATTTTTTCTGGTTGACATGTACTATGAAATTGAATACATCAAGATCTCTCTTTTGCTCTTGTTGAGCATTGGTGGGTCCCCAGATGACTTCACTTGTTGAGTGAAATTTCAGTTAGTGCCACAAGAACAATGACACCACCATTAGATGATAGGCAATTATAGGTTGTGCTAAGTGTAGGTCGAGAGGGAATGCCGCTATGAGTTCCAATTAGTTCAGCTACGAGGGAAGATTCCACTGGGTCTCAATTTTTTTCTTGTAGTTTCAGTTCAATGGTTATGTTTAACATTGGGTTTTGATATATATAGCTGTTCCTGCACTGTATTTTCTCTACGACTATTTAGTCAAAATTGCTATAACTGATCCTGTATTATTGTATTTGCATATTTTTCTTAATTGCAAATTTAGCTTAAACTGATCCTTTGTAGTTTCTCCTTGTGGAATTTCAATTCACAAAATCCCATTATTGATAAGCTTAATCCAATTGACATCATTTTCTTATCCTCTGTGCAGATGTTGCAGCTGAAAAGATATTCACGGTTGAGAATTACAAGGTACCATCTTTCAAATTATTTTTGTACCAAACAATTTGATTGAACTGTTCATTTGAAAGTAAAAACCAATTACAAAATAGGCTAAGAAAACTTGTATATGTTCTATGTCCTTGTGCGCCAGAAAGTATTTTGGTTGATTGTTTAGCACATCACTTGACAAAGAACTTGGCTAACTGGCGAGGAAACCAGCGAGGGAGGGAGGGGACCCTCCATCCCCCTCGCGATGCGTGCATCCCATCCCTTGCACGTATCGCGAGGGGGATGGAGGGTCCTCCCTCCCTCGCTGGTTTCCTCGACAATTAGAATTGAGGCTTGACAAATGCTCACTCATGCAGTCTTTTCCCAATTTAGCTTCCAATGGCATGACACGAGAAAATCGTGCTTGCCTGAAATATTATGACGTGATATTTGGTTCATTGCTATTTTTATTTTTTTTAGGGAGGTGGGATTCAATAAGGTTACCCTCACAACGAATCGATAATGGCGCATCTATGGAATGTAGGATCAAATAGATTTAGATGAAACTGTTTAACCATAGAATGAAAATATTTAGTTTTCTAACATATAGATTTAGATCCTCTCAACTATTTAGAGTTTCAGCAACTTCATTCCCTCTCTTCTTTCTTCCTTTTATCACATAAATAATGGATTTCTTAGTTTCTTCTTCTCTTAATAACGAAGAAGCTAATATGTGATGGATTTTTCTTCTTTGGATTTAGAGTTTTAGCAACTATTTGATTTATAATTCATAATCACGACACTGACCCTACTATCTAAAAAAATTATTCAAGTTTTGCACTGATCCCAAATCCCAACGATGACCCAATTTTGCATTTTCTGCAATCACATTCAAAACCCAGACCTGCACTTGAAATTCAAAGATAAAATGCATTTTCGTTTAGTCAATTATACTAAGGGCCAATTGCTACTTGCCCCTATAATAAATAGTCAATTGCTAAATACACTCATCATTAAATACTATTGCACTTACCACAAGATTAACGATAAACACTCATTCACTGTTTTCTAAGCATATTACCAAAATATTACTCAAATGTTTATATTGAATTTTTCGTATCTTAAATATCTCATCTCGAGAAAAATCTCAAGTCTTACTTAAATTATAATCATATCTTTAAAAAGATTTAATTGTTGATTTAAACATATATCTCAAACAGCTCGTCTCGAAAAAAAAATTATGGTCCAAATTTAATCATACATTTCGAGATAAATCTAACGATTCAAATTTAATTTTATACACTTTCGAAGTAAAGCTAACAATTCAAATTTAATCGTGCATGCATCTCGAGATACTTGCATTATTAACTCTATCCCATCAAATTACCTCAAGATACATGCATAATTAAATTTAGACTATTAAATTTACCGCAATGCATGTACAATTAAATTTAATCCGCTAAATTTTCCTCAAAATGAGCAAAAGATTAAATATGAACCATTAAATTTTCCATGGGGCATGCATGATTAAATTTAAACTGTAGATTTACCTTTAGATATGTGCAATTAAATTTGAACCAATAATTTTTCTAGATATAGATAGTTCGAGATACAATCACAATTTCAATAATTTGGACCAATAATTTTTCTTAAAACATAATTTCAATTTCAATGGCCTTAGAATTTTATTGCGATGAAATGTTCGAGATACAAAACATTAAATCTCAATATATAATTTATCAAAAAACATTTAGGACCTTTAATTTTAAAATACGTAATCAGTTCACTTTAACCACTAGTTTGGAGGATCCGTGCAATAGTGATTTTAACTAGTCTTGGAGGATAAGTACAATAATAATTAATGATGATGACACTTATATTACACATTAATGCTCTTTCTGTATTAAACTAATTAACTCTAATCTATATATGATAGGAATAAACATCTCCAATTTCAGTTTTAAAATTTTAACCTAAATGGCCCACAGACACACCCTTCAGTGGCAACTTCATTGAATCAAAACCGTTTTTAGTAGTACACTTCCATCTATAGATCTAGCAACTTCATTGAATCAAAACATTGTTAATATAATCACAATTTCATCTACCAATGGCTAAGACAACCTTGTTAGAATTGAGATGAAATTGTGATTATATTAACAATGTTTCCAATTCCGCACTTCAAGTTGGCAAACAATCAGCCTTCTTCAACTGTTTAGGGGCTGCAAGTCATTTGGAAACAGGATGGCAACCAATGGTAAAAAAAAATTTAAGCCTAGCAAGATCCCAAAACCATTGAACATCTTCACCGAGAATCAAACCCTAGACTTGTAATGCAACATGCATAATCTCTGATAAGTTCCACCAGCTGATCAAAACATAAAGAAAACACTCCGGATATCAGATATTTCCTGATTCATTCTATTTGTGAAACTCATGATTTCTGCTTGGTTCAATTTACTCCCCTGTACTCCTGTTAAAACAGCAAAATTCAACAAAGTTAAAAAAATCTGTGCATTTTAAAAGAATATGAACGACACTATTTACATTGTATCATTTTTCTGAGTTAAATTTGGACACAAATGATAAGCTTGAGATAATTAAAACTGAATACTGCTGTTATTTTTTGTACAGGGGGTCTTTGATTCAGTGATGAAAGATTACGACCAACAAACTAGTGGGGCAAACTTTGCTGCATCTGTCCTCCTTGGAATCATAACTCGGTTGTACAACACAATCACTGTCAATGCAAAATTCACTGAAGGCGGCTGAAAAGACGAAGAAAATTGATGAAAATGCAAAGATGATTCTCCTTGCCATGGTCGTATTCTATGAATTACAAATCGTGATAAACAAGTACGAGAAGAAGTTCTAAATGAAACTAGAAGATTTGTTCTCCAAAAATATTGTGTCAAGGAAAAATATGTTTGTTATAACTCTAATTTTAGCACTTACCTTAAGTACTACAAATAGAATCCTAGGGTCACCGCTGTCGCTGTTCACCATTGATATCATTTGAGTAATTTCTTTGGTAGAGTGGTTGAATGACATTTTCAAGACATCAACCAATTAAAGGTAAACTCCACTTCAAAATAGTCAACAAACATGTTATTTTAGTTCAAGTGACTTGACAATGCTCATGATTTTTTTCATTGAACTGAGATTATACATATCATGATGTTCCTCATTTTGTTATTTCTTTATCTCGCGATATATGTGGTTGTTTTGAACAACAAAAGAATCAAAGAGATAGCTCACCTTATAATTTGCTAGTGTCGTGTCAGATGAGCCAAATTAATTCATGTTGATCTTTCAAGCCATTTCGACATGATTACATCAGACCTTGGGGCTAGTTCCAATTCATGCCATTTTGACAAGCTCCATTCAGGAGCAGAAAACCACATATGCCACAGCCTACGTCCTAAGAGCACCTGTTATGGAGAGGTAAAATTTCTATTCAAATATCAATCTTCTATTATTGCTAACTCTTAAGAAAATGCATCAACAGACCAAACTGAGTGAGGTTACATCAGAAAACTGCTATTTGGTAAATAAACAAGAGATTAATTGTTTGCTCTCACCCATAACAACAGTTGCTATAGGAAATAGATAAAATTAAAGTAAAGAACGTTAGCTTTTTACCGTAATAGATGAATCCCTTTGACAGTTGTTTTGGGGGACAAAACTGTTGTCATCCTTCCCAGTTAAATCTTCAGAAAATTCTGCAGAAATGATAGTGAATTATTAGACGGCATAGTTTCTTTATATAAGAAAGCAATTTCAACTTGCCATTTTACACGTCCATCCATGAAAGCATCGACTGAGATCTGTGTTACGTAGTTGCACAAAACAAATCGTCAAACCATGAACAACCACACTTCTTAGATCCGTGTTTTCCCTAGATGTCATCTTTGCATATCAGTGATTCAAAGAAAATCATGGGAAAAAAACACACCTTTAGTATTAGATATGAATATCAAATGATCAAAACCACTCCTTTGCATCAGATCTGTGTATGAGTGATTCAAAGAAAATCATGAAAAAGTTGCTTCTTTCGAATAACTGGTGGCTTTTCATCGTAATCCTTTCTTGGCGGCCACCACCCACTGCTTGGTGGTTTCTAGAGAAGATGAGAAGAGATGACCAGAGAGGTGAGGTGAGCCTGCGACAGGCCAGGCTCAAGACCGTGTGATTGTGTTCGATTGAGCTATTTTCTGCATCTCTATGTTGATGGACGGTATTAGACCTCGCCTATGCCTAGCTTTCTGAAAAAGTACTAAGATAAATCTACGGTTTTGCTAGGTAGTTAGAGCAGTAGCCATTTTTTTGTCAGGGTTATGTCATTTTACAATTTTACCCCATCTATAAATGATGTTTGTGGTTGTATTTTAAAGATAAATAAAGGGTAAATCTATCTACGAGTCGTAAGGTTGAAAAAAAAAAACTAAACAAATCGATTAAACTGACGAAACTGATCAAATCGAATCGAGCGATTTAGTTTCGGTTTTAAAAATTCAAAACCGAAGTGGTTGGTTTGGTTTTTGATTTTTATGTGATTTTAACCGACAAAACCAAACCGATCGAATATATAATAAATAATAAATATTTTATATAAAAATATAATATGTTTAAAATAGTTGTTCGGTTTGGTTTTATTTCGGTTCGGTTACAGTTTGCATAAATTATATCGGTTCGATTTTGTTAATGGTCAGTTCGATTTCAATTTGAAAGTTTTGAAACCAACCAAGTTCGTTCAGTTCATGATTTAGGTAAAAAACAAAAAAAACAAATCGTCGGTTCAATTTTCAACCCTAACAGGTCATCCAATGCAATAGAACCTAACATCTCACGGTCAGTTTGGTAACATGTAAACTAGAGAAGGGAAATAAACCCTTTTTGTGGATTCTGTTTTTGAGAGGGCAAAAAAAAAATGGATTTCCATGAAATATGAAAAAATTAGTAAATTATTTTCTCGTCATTAAATGCATATCCAAACAGCAAAAAATCACTTGATATGGAAATTGGATTCCATTTCCAATGGAAAATGGCCAACTATACAAAAAAGGAAAGTAATTAGGTAATTTATAATCGGTTTGGCTGATATTTTTTTAGCGAGAAATGGATTTCGTTTGGTTGTGTGTTTAACGACAAGAAAAAATATATACTATTTTCCCCATATCTCATGTAAATTTGATTTTTTGACCCCACCCTCTTCAAAAATAAAATCAACGGAAGTAGTTTCAGTTTTTCATGTCCATTTTCCATCTTACCAAACAGACCTCGAGAAAAATATTAAGGGGCATATCGACGAGATTTAATTAGATAATTATTTTATTTTTTTGTAGCTTTTAAATCATTTGCACAATAAAAAAATACTGACATTTTTTATAGGCTCGGAGGTCATTTGGGTGCAATTTGAGAGTCCAAGGATTTAAGTGACCAAATGAACTTATTTTGACTTTTAACCATTTGGTTGTTTTTGGAATGACAAATGCAACAAGTTTGACTAGCAAATGAAACCGTGACAAATTCAAGTTTCACGATTACGCCAACCAAATTATCTTGAAAGTCACTATTTGATGTGGTTGCGAAAAGTTTGCATGGGAGACAGTTTTGCGAAATTTTTGCCACTTCACATGGTTAGCTCAAAACGCGAGAATTCAATTTCACGGTCAGACAAACCGTGTTACACTGAAAAATCATAATTTGAACCAACTGTGTATATACAATAAATTTTTCAGATATCATTTTTTTTTTCTGAAAAGTTGTTGTAGTTCACACGGTTAGCTGAAAACTGCATAAATTTAAGTTTCACGATTAGATCAATCGCACGACACTAAAATATCGACTTGATTTAAATGTGTGAATTGGCAACAACCTCTAATTTTGATTTTGTTCATGGTTGTCGTTAAACGCATTCAAGCGAATTAGGGACGTCAAAACCCACCGAATGGTTTTGAACACAAGTCCTCGATCATTTCAACATGCTCCATCACCACCACAACCTTTTAGGAAGAGTTGGAAGAAGAAATTAATTGAGGGTTTAATGGAAGAAAACATGAGAGTTGTGAAATAAGAATAAAGAAATTTAAGAGAGCATGAAAAGTATGTTGGAGGAAATACATGTAAATGGAAAAGAAGATGGGGGAGATTTGAAAGGGAGTTTAAATTTATTAATGGATGAAATAGAGTAATGGGGAGAAGATGAGAGTTGAGGATAGAGACCGGGGAGGGGGGTTGAGATAGTGAAGATGATATTTAATAGATAAAATAGAGGGAGAATATAATAAAATTTTGTTAATTTTAATTTAGGGTGGGGGTCTGCGTATTGGGTACTACTTTCGGGGTCTACCTTTTATCGATTCCCTGAAATTAGGTAGTATTTGTTTTAGACTTATCATGGGAAATAGAATTCATTTACTTTGTTATACACATTTTCACTATTTTGTTGTCTATTTCCTGATAGAAAATTGATTATTTATTAGAACCAATTGACAGAAATTCGATTATTTACAAAGAGAATGCCAAATGAAAGTGTTAAAAGCACCCACTATGTAGAGTAAAGCCACCGCATAAATAAATTTGTTCTAATGATTCCACTTTTCAAACTCTGGCAATGAGTAAATGATGTCACTAATTCAGTTGAAGAACATCATCACTGTCCTACACCACCCCCTTTCTAAAGAACACAACTACTTGCTGAAGCACACAACACCACCTCTGTATCTTTTTTCCCTATCTTCCATCAAGCACCACCTCCACCATCTCCTCAGCCATCGCTGACCGCTCTCATTCTCTTTTCTTATCTTCTTATTTCTTATTTTTCTTTTATTCTCAGTTTTTTTTCCCATCTCCCTCTTATTCTGATTTTCTCAAAATTTTCTCTTATTTTCCTACCGACTGCCCAACGTCCCTCCATGCCCTCGTCGGAATATAGGAGGAGAATAATAAAATAATTAAATTAAGAATAAGAATAACAAATACAAATAATTATAACAAAATAGAAAGAGGAAGAGACGAGAGGTGGTGCGGCTGACGGTGACAGGGCGGGGGAGGTGGTGATACTCTTGTTAATAGATATGAAAAAGTGGAGAAGTGGTGGCGGCCTCCTTCAGTAGATCGAAAAAAGGGCAGTGGCATCATTTAGTCGTTGCCTTCAAACTATAACAAAAAGGAATTTATGGATTTACCCTTATAAATACTTTGTTTACAGTAGATGAGTACCTATATATCTCTACTAAACTTTTAGTTAATTCGTGAATTAATTTTTATTTCATTTTATTTATAGTAGAACCTCGATAATTTAATACCCGATAAATAACTTTAGTTAAATAATAACTTCAAATTTGGATTCGGATCTAGCAAATCAGAGTCGGATACAGTTTCTCATGTTTCGGAACCGTGTTCGACCCATTTTATTCGATATGTACGAGCTATGTGGGCGAGGAAATGATATGATGAGGATGTAAATAACAACTACCTCTTTGAAAATACCCCCACCTTTTGACACCACATTTCTCTTATTTGACACCACCCCACATTATTGTCTAACACTACCAACCTGCTATTTAACACCACCACAACGGGGTTCTCTTATCTCTCACTCACTCTTCTCAAGAACAGCAGCAAAACAAGTAGTGACGTTGTTGCCGCCCCCAACTTGCCACACCACTCCACCTCCTATTTATTTTTCTCTTTCATTTTTCTTTTCATCTCTTTATATTTTTCTCATATTTTCTCAGAAACATAGACAAAACAATAACAATCACCCGACCCACCTTTCCTCGCAAAGGCCGGTGCGAGGGCGAAGGAGAAAAAAGGAGAAGAGAGTAGAAAAAGAGGAATAGAGAAAATCAAAAGGGAAGAAGAAAAAAAATGAAAGGACAGTGCGGCCAGCAGCGACAGGGCAGGGTGGTGCTGCTGGTAGTTACTATTATTGAGAAGTGGGTTAGAGACGAGAGATGAGCTGATCTTTTATTGGTGTCAAAAGGGATTGGGTGGTGCCAAACATTGATTTGGCGGTGTCAAGAAGTCACCGCCCTTTTGAAACCCGCACTTCATTCGTGGAGTCGGGGATCAAAGTTCGAGCTTTCTTTTTCATCCAGTTATAGGTTAGGGTTTCGTTTAATGAATGCAAGTCCAATTGGGGATTTTCTTATGGGATGGGAATCATGGAGGTTCGTTGTTTATCTAACATTTTGAATTTGACTGTTGAAGTCAGGAGTACATAAGCAGCATGCTGCTGTGTCATTACTAGTAAGGTTGGGTTTAGGAGGAGGAAGGGTTTTGGTATGAAATACAGTAACAAGGATTTATGTTTATCCCTTCATTCATCATCATCATTGTTATGAACCAATAAACTCTTTTAAAAGCCCGAGCTATTCAGGAAGGGAAGGTTCATGACTAGGATCGTAACATTGTCCACGCTTTCAAAGTCGACGTCCTCATCAGCCCACTCTATTGACACTGGCCCGATGACTTTCTCTCACCTACCAGTATTCAACAATTTAGCATTATGCCCATACATAATTCTAAATTATTTTAATCCAGCCTATAGGTCGCTCCGGCAACAATTTAGCACTATTCCGATACATAATTCTAAATTATTTTAATCCAGCCTATAGGTCGCCCCTGTCGGGAATCGAACATTAGATGTGGGGGTTTGGCTCTAATACCAATTGTCATGAACCAACCAACTCTCCCAAAAGCTCGAGATCTCCAAGAGGGAAAGGTCCATGACTAGGATCGTAACAATCATCCTATACTTTTACGAGGAACAACAAGATTCGTGGTAGTGGGCTTGATGGATTTCACTCGAGGGATAATGACAATGGTCACAGTGGTAGTGGTAGGGGTAGAGGTAGTGGTGATGGTAGTAGTAATGGTAATGGTGGTGATGGTAATGAAGGAGGAAATAATGGAAATGATTCCGAGGAGCCCAAGATTCCAGTAGTAATGAACCTCGAGGAAGTGATTAAGGAAGCCGAAACTCGGGGTGTTAGTCTCCCATTAGATATGTTGGAAGCTGCAAGGATAGATGGAATTCCTAAACATATTCTCCTTAGATACTTTGATTTACAGGTTAGTATACAAGCTTTCATTCCATTTAATTAGTCTTAGGGGGGGTATTCAATCATGTATTTTAATGGATTCTGAAAGATTTTAAAGTCCATTAAAATATAGGGGTATTCAATTAAGGATTTAAAACAATACAATGAAATCCAGAGGTATTCAATCATGGATTTTAAATGATTGTTTTATAATCCATTAAAATCATGGGGTATTCAATCATGGATTTTAAACAATACAATAAAATCTAGGGGTATTCAAACAACATGAGATTTTAATGGATTTGTTGACTTGATGGATTTTGAAGGACTTTGAAGGATTTATTTGTGAAAAATATAAATATCAAACTCCTTTACAAATCCGACCTCTACCCCTCGTATTTCAATCTCTTCTTCATCTCTCCCACCAACACCTAGGGCTTGCTGGTGGTTCCTCTGCCACAAGATCTCGCTAGTTGCTCATCTATTCGATTGTCTTGACCAGATTTCCATCATTTGAATGGATCTCATTTGATGAAGAACTCGCAAGAACCTCAGGTTGCTTGCTTTCTCACGTTGTGCAGAAGAGGGCTTTCAAGAAGAAAGACGAACCTGATCTTGATGGTTCCAATTTCTTCCCAGGGTTTTGCCTTGGCTTCTTCTCCGTTCTCCTTCACATTAGTGCTACCATAGTTCTAATAACTGATCGAATGATCCCAAATAAAATAAAACAATGAGAAGTCTGGGGTTTATGTGGAGAAATCGAAATCGACTTCACCAGCACCTCGAATATATCGATTTCAATTTCTCCTCGCATTTGCAGAGTTCGAGTTGTTGTGCTTCTTCAATGGCGAAACGTTCTCTTTACTCTCTTTCTCTTCTTCTTCGCCCTTACTCAACTGGTACGGTTCTTCTCACTTACCCTTTGAAATGAAAGACATCTCTTCTTTTGGTCAGCTAGCTATCTCATGTACTTCAGTCGATTGTTTGTTTTGAAACCCTTGTTAGTTTACTTGAAAGGAATCGAGGTGGCTGTGGCCACAGCAGAAGCAGCCATGGCCTTTCTTCCTTTTCCCATTCGCTTCTTTACTCTGTTTTGTGCCCTGTACCTGAAACCAACCTGCAAAGAATCAGTCCTCTGTAATCAATAAACTGATCTCATCCAATCCATTACTCTAATAGCGAAAGATGAGCACTCCGAAGTTACCCATCTCTTCAATCTTTCCCCATTCATGTTTGTGTCTTCAATCAAAGACAGAGAGATCCACCTCAAATCCACCTGTTTGTGTCTTTCCCCATTCACTATGGTACTTCACAATTGTCACTGGTACTTCAACTTTCCACCTGTTTCCTTCAATACCCGTTTCTCAATTTCTGCATTTTTTGATGATTTGAGGGTGTTTGGACTCTGGGGGTTTGCATTTTGTTTGTATTTTGCTTTCTGGGTCTCTTTGTGTTGCTTTCTACTTTTATGGGTTGGGTGATTTTCGGGTTAATTGGTTGCATTGAACAGATCTTGAATGAAAAAGCTTAGTGTACCTGTTTGGATTGATATTACATTGAATGCTTTGGATTTTGTTGATTTTGCTTCATGGGTAATTAGAAAGTTTGGATTTTTAAGTGACTGTTTGCATTTTGATGAGCAGGTGTTAAAATGAAGCTTTCTGATGGAATTACATACATTTGAGCAATTGGGGTTTTGAATTTTTAGAGCACCATTACATTTATTGGAGTTGTAGAGATTTGGGTTTTTTTCTTGTTTATGATGGCAACTCATCTGTCTTGTTTTTCACCTTCTGACACTCACAGTTTAGTGAGCTCATCAGCCATTATTGGTGGTAGAGATTCTATTGATATTCGGTCTAATAAAGTTAGCTCCCTGAAGATGTTTGATGAGAAGAACAACCTGTGGGGTCTTGACCAAAAAATCACATTGAATTCGCTTCTTGTAAGATCTTCAACCAACAACTTCAGTGTAGATCCATATCATTGTCAAGGCCCTTATCTTAATTCACATGCTGGAATCAATCTGCTTAGGCCGGTCAGGGCAGTGACATAATTACTAGCCCCAAAAAGGATGATTTGTTTGGTGACAATGCGACCGAGAGCTTCGGAGATGTTACTAGTCCAACTAATTACAATGAAGCAAAAATAAAGGTTATTGGTGTTGGGGGTGGTGGGTCAAATGCTGTTAATAGAATGATCCAGAGTTCCATGAATGGTGTAGAGTTTTGGGTAGTTAACACGGATGTTCAAGCAATGAGGACGTCACCTGTATTTCCAGAGAACCGTTTGCAAATAGGCAAAGAGGTAACCAGGGGTCTAGGTGCCGGCGGGAACCCGGATGTTGGCACAAGTGCTGCCAAGGAAAGCAGAGAAGCAACAGAGAAGGCACTTGATGGTTCTGACATGGTTTTTGTAACGGTATGTCTGCAATAACTATGAAATTCAGTTACTCACTACCATTTCAGTAAATTCAGTTTTGATAGAATTAGAGTTTAAATGGGGTCGCCCTCTCATATCATTCAATTAACAAATTGTTCAAGGAATGAAGACATGGCCTGCATTTGAGCCACTTTGGGAACATGCATGGCCTTAGAATTCTACTAAAATGAAGAATCTTTGCAATTTGTCAGTATTATACAGAATAAAGATACCACCTTTCACTTGAGATCCATTCATTTTCTGATGGGCTTCTCTCATATGTTGTTGTTTTTCCTAATTATTCATTCCAAAGTGGTTAATGTAGGCTGGAATGGGCGGTGGAACTGGCACAGGTGCAGCACCAGTTATTGCAGGTATTGCAAAGTCGATGGGGATCCTAACTGTTGGTATTGTTACAACCCCATTCTCTTTTGAGGGACGAAGGCGAGCAGTTCAAGCACATGAAGGAATTGCAGCTTTAAGAGACAATGTTGACACACTGATTGTCATTCCAAATGATAAGTTGTTGACCGCAGTTTCCCCTGCCCTCCTGTAACGGAGGCATTTAACTTGGCTGATGATATACTTAGGCAAGGTGTTCGCGGCATCTCTGATATCATTACAGTACGTGCACTATGTGATGTTATAATTTTTTAACGGAATCCCCTCCCTTCATGTATGGTCTAAATGTATGGGAGACATAGGTTTGATTCTATAATTGTTTAATTGAATCTGTACTTCAATTGTGACACCTCAACTTCTGCAGTGTCAGTATGGAAAATTCATTAGTGCTGTCTTAATTGTATTCCTGTTCTATACCATTTATTCACTACAAGCAAGCTGGAATTTTCGTGATTGTGTTTTAATACCATTCACAAAATGACATACATAATGTTTTCTTGTTGAATAATTGGTGGTGGGTTCTCATTGCAGATACCAGGTTTGGTGAATGTTGATTTTGCAGATGTGCGAGCTATTATGGCAAATGCAGGTTCTTTTTTGATGGGCAGTTTATGACACATTAGGGTGTATGACAACTCTCTACTTTACAAAAATATAACTTTGAAAATAGCTACTTATGGTAATAATGTGGGGAAAAAAAACATGAATTAGGAAATGGTCCTTGCACACAATTCCTTTTGTCATGAAGGAACTTGTTTGGAAACAGAGAGTTGGTGCAATTCATTATGTCATGAAGGAACCTGTTTGGAAACAAAGGGTTGGTGAGTGCATGTGAGATATGTTGAGAATGTGTTTGGCTTACCTTACTTAAGGCCTTGTGTTTATCCATATACTTTCTTTATCAATATTCTTATATTTTTTAAATTTTTATTTCCAAAACTACCACACATTTATCTTTTTCTTCCTCCATTTTTTGAGAGAATGTTGAATTTCATGTAAGTGAGAATATTGATTAATAACAACATTCCTATTACTAATATAATTTTTTCTTTTCGATCAGTGCTTTTAATCTCATTCATTAAACTATTTGGTTTAGACATTTTAAAAGAATTTATGGATACATGAAAGTAATACATAAACATGCTAAAAGTAATATCATTACATTCTGAAAGTTATGTATGATGTTGAAACTTGTAGGATGAGATGGATATGGCGCTTAGAAATGTGATCTTTTTGTGGAAAAGACAAAATTAAGTTTTGTCCATCAATATTTTTTTTTTGTTTATCAAGTTTGTCAGGTTTATTTGTTGGGTTTATTACTAAAGTGTGTATTATCATGAGACAGAGAATGGAAAAGGCAGGCTCGAGCCGGCGTTACTTAAAAAACCAACCCAATCCTCTTCCCGTCCTTGCTATCCTTGCTAATGACATAAGTGAATTAGCAGCAGATGAGAATGAACTTTTTAGTCCAATACTAAAAATCCAATAATAACAATCTATTAAAATCCATAACAATCCTTTATAAAATTCAGAAAATTCAATAATAAAAATTCATTAAAATCCAGTGGATTCTGTAAATTCCACAAAATCCAGTCACTTAAAATCCATTAAAATCCAGTGAATTCTGTAAAGTCTTTCAGACTCTATTAAAATCCATGAGATTTAAAGTCTTTCAGACTCTATTAAAATCCATGATTGAATACCCCCCTGTTATAGGGGGGTATTCAATTTTGTATTTTAATAGATTCTGTAAGATTTTAAAGTCCATTAAAATATAGGGGTATTCAATTAAGGATTTAAAACAATACAATGAAATCTAGGGGTATTTAAATATAGATTTTAAATGATTGTTTTATAATCCATTAAAATCATGGGGTATTCAATCATGGATTTTAAACAATACAATGAAATTTAGGGGTATTCAAATAGCAGTGAATTTTAATGGATTTGTTGACTTGATAGACTTTGAAGGACTTTGAAGGATTTATGCATGAAAGGTATAAATAACAAAACCCTTTTCAAATCCGGCCTCTACCCCTCGTATTTCAATCTCTTCTTCATCTCTCCCACCAACACCTAGGGCTTGCTGGTGGTTCCTCTACCACAAGATCACTCGCTAGTTGCTCATCTATTCGATTGTCTTGACCAGATTTCCATCATTTGAAGGGATTTCATTTGATGAAGAACTCGCAAGAACCTCAGGTTGCTTGCTTTCTCACGTTGTGCAGAAGAGGGCTTTCAAGAAGAAAGACGAACCTGATCTTGAAGGAGCAAAGGTGCGAATTAAAAAAGTAGAAACTGAATTACACACCCAGGACTAGGGCAAAGCCAATCGCCATCTCGACCGCTACCACCGCCACGGCCACCACCTCGGCCGCCACCACCACCAGCTCCACCTCCACCTCCTCTGCCACCACCTTGGTATCCACCACCGCCTCCACGATCTCCACCATATCCTCCACCACCGGCGCCTCCGCCTGCAAAATTCAATCAACAAAACAATAGTCTCAAACCCTAATAAACAAATCAAAGCAAGAAAACGAGCAAACAAGCTAGATCGAGCAATGAAATTACCTCCATATCCGCATTCATGTTTGTGTCTTCAATCAAAGACAGAGAGATCCACCTCAAATCCATATCTTTTGAGATTTTCTCAGATACCCATTTGTTCAAGGATGATAAAAAGGTTGATTTCCACAACCCCTTGAACTTAAAACCTTTGGTGAAGTTTGGAGCAGAGGAAGAGAGAAAAAAGAATGGAGAGTGGTGGATGCAACAGTTCAATGGAGAAGAAGAAGAAGAATCGATTCTTCAAACTATTAGTTCGAGATTTCGATTACAGGCTGGTTAGTAAATTCTCTTCCTTCTCTTTCAATTTTTTTTTTGTTGTTGAAATCTTTAAACAAACATGGAGTTAAATAGTCCCTTTTCAATACATGTCACATAAAGTACTAATCTTAACATTATTCACTCATCTGTAATTAAGCATTGAGTAGGTATGTATGAATAGCCAGTAAGTATGAGAGTTCATCTTGTATAGAAAAAAAGTATTAATGAAGTTCATCAGACTCTAGTACTTTTGGTATGTTATTAAGATCTATTTAAATGTCACCCAACACTAGATAAACTTCACTTGAACACAATGAGTGTAGGGATGTTTAGTTTCGTGAAAAATGATAAAACTTTAGTGCACAATGAGGATGTTTATTTTATTTATCGAATCTAGTATCATTGCAGAAGCAGCCATGGCCTTAGGCTCAGTGGGAATACAAATTATGTGAGAGAGAATTATGCTGCTATTGTGATTCAAACAGCTTTCAGAGGTTATCTGGTAAATTCCCAAACTCAGTAGACACAAATGTTTGTGTTTGTGTGGTGGGTTCTTGAAGGTTTTGAAGGGAGGGTTTTATTTGGTATATATTTCAGTTTGATATGAGTTAATGGTGGTAGTTCAAGTGATACTTTCAAATAAATATCCATAAGGTTTCCACATTTTTTAGTTGAAACTTAAGAGTAGTCAAGTTCAGAGTAGTCAAGTTGGCAATCTGTCTTTACTGACCAAAAATAGAGATAAGACCAAACTTCAGAGTAGTCAAGTTGGCAATCTGTCTTTACTGAAACACACACACAGAAGAACCCAGAGCTAGCAAGAACCCTTACTACACCTTACCTGCCCATACTAATCTGGAATTCTCTCTTCTTCCCATCCCCACAAACACCTCCATTTGTTTATGTTTCTTTTCTTTTTGGCCTAAAAAGTGACAGTCTTTGTTTCGAAAACTATATTATCTTGTGGGGTACTTTGAATACAATAGATGATTGTTCAAGAACAAAAAAAATTTGAGTTGAGATGAAGATACTTTGCTCTTTCCTCAGTTTTTACTTTTTTTTTTTTTTTTTTTTTTTTTTTTTTTTCTGTTTTATCTCTGTCACTCTTTTGTTTCAGATTGAAAGAAAACATAGCAAGCTTGATGTCACGCCATGTTCATCTCAGAGCATAAAATCCGAGACTCTCCATCTTCGTATCTATTAGTTTATTATTGAATACTTTAATCAATACGTTAGAGTGAACCAGCTTCTTCGGCCTGTTTCTTATATATTCACTTCTCCTGTTGAAACTCGAAACACTCTCAAAATGAAGATTCAGTGCGACGTCTGTAATAAAGAGGTTGCTTCGGTGTTCTGCTCTGCAGACGAGGCTGCACTTTGTGATGGCTGTGATCATCGCGTTCATCATGCTAATAAGCTTGCAAGCAAACACCATCGTTTCTCTTTACTCAACCCTTCTCACAAAGAGTTCCCCACATGCGACATCTGTCAGGTATATATATATGTATGTATACAGAGAGAGAGAGAGCAATTTTGGACTCTGGGTTTTATGTTTTGATCAATGGGTATTGGTTAATATTTCATTTTGATTAATGGGTTTTTGTTGATTTGTGTTTTGGGGTTGCAGGAGAGAAGAACTTTTTTGTTCTGCAGAGAAGATAGAGCAATTCTGTGCAGAGAATGTGATCTCACACAGCCAATGAGCACACACAGAAACACAACAGGTTTCTTCTCACAGGTGTTAAGCTTTCATCAAACACTCTTATTCCAACCACCACTACTTCCTCATCAAACGGCTGTGATGCTTCGGTAGACTCAGAAATCAGCAACAAGAACTGCTCTCAACCATTGATGAAGGTGCTCAATCCACCTCCACCGTCCATCAAGGGTACTAGTTCAAGTGGGGGTGGAGGTTCAACTAGTAGCATCTCAGAGTACTTGGAGCTGCTACCAGGATGGCATGTTGAGGACTTCTTTGACTCTTCCTCCGCTTCTTGTCATCATCAAGGTTACTGTAAGGTTTGCGGAAAACAAACCCAGTTCTCTAATTTCCTTCAATCTACTTGTAATTTTCACATTTTTACTAGATGGTTTATTCTTCTTGTTGTTAAGAACCTTATGGATATTTCACTGAAATCTGAGATTATTTAAGAACCTTATGGATATTTTAGTTGAAAATGTCAATTAGGAGGCATTTCTTCAACTTCATTGTTGTGTTTCACTGAAATCTGAGATTATTTATGCTATGCATTTCTTCAACTTCAAATGAGAATCTCAACTATTGAATGTAACTGATCAACCTTTGAAAGTTAATAGTAGAAAAATACAAGTTCATCTTACATGTAATCTCTAGGGTTTTGAAATGTTCAAAAATTTCACATTATTGTTGTGGCTGTCTGAGAATTTCTAGGGTTTTGAGTTGTTCAATGTTTCCAGTACTGTAAGAGTTGATCTAATAATTGATTGGTTCTTCGTTTGTCAAGTCACACTCTTGACTATCTTTCGACTTCACGTTGCTGTTTTTCTTCTGATGCAGTCTCTTCTCTGTTCATTGTCAATCTTTGAATGTATTTGATCATCAAACTCTGAAAGTTAAAATATCAATAATAGTAAAAAATACAAGTTCATGGTCTCTAGGGTTTTGAAATGTTCAATTTCACAATAATTTCAAGCTTATCTACGAGGGTTTTGAGTTGTTCAATCATTAATAAGAGTGCCTCTTTCTTTTGATCTAACTACTTGGTTTTTCGTTTGTCAAGTGATATTGCAGTTGGGGTAGGGACAGTTGGGTCATCGGAGGCAATAATGCTGGCTGGACTAGCATTCAAGAGAAAGTGGCAGAGCAAGAGGAAGGCCGAGGGTAAACCCATTGACAAGCCCAACATTGTCACTGGTGCTAATGTTCAGGTATACAAATCATTGTGCTTGTTTGGTAGCATACTTGTACATCTCACGATGTGGACTTTTGAACCTTGGGATATCAAATACAAAGTTTAGTCAAATTTGGTCCTAAATGAATTGTGGATAGCTGTATAGTGTGCTGGTCGTGCTGCCTCAAGCACCTAGAACATTGATAACCTTCAGGGAAATGTTGAGCAGATGCTTATATGAAACTAAATGCTTGATAACCTAGAGCATAAGTAAATGCTAATATGATAACCTAGAGCATTGATAACCTAGAGCATAACTAAATGCTAATATGAGTTTGTGAATCATTTGCTTTATAAAACTCTGCTTTTTCTTTATCTTCTTCCACAAATGACTTGAAACATATGATAAGTTACGTTGCTTTTGTTGTGACCCTTTTTGTATGCTCCAAGTTGAGCTTTTGAGGACTATAGTTATAATCTGGGTGCTCATTTTATTTGTGTAGGGGTACAAAATATTATGGAAAATTGCATGGAGAATGCAAAGGTGCTAAAAGAAAGTCTAGAGAAGATGGGCCGGTTTGAAATCCAAGCAGGATACCAACCAAGGCTGCTAACGTTACAGCCACTGTGGATGAAGTGAAGAAGGCAGCTGAATCCGTTGGACATGTAGTTAAGAAAACTGTGAGGGAGACTGAAGCAGATGTTGCTAGCTATTGGAAGAAATTTGTGGACGCGAAGCAGATGAGTCCCTGTTAAGTATGGTTTTACTGGATGCTTGGATCAAGCATGTACGTTGTCATTGAGGGACCGTTGTTGCATTATGGTGTTGTGTTGAAGTAAATAAGTGAAGCTGCTAGTAGCTTAATTGTTTAACTATATTCTCACTAGTACCTTGTTTGGATCTAGCTATTCTAATAAGATTTTGTAACATGTAGTTGAGAATCTTTTTTTGATTAAATTCTTTTTGTGGAAAAGACAAAATTAAGTTTTGTCCATCAATATTTTTTTTTTGTTTATCAAGTTTGTCAGGTTTATTACTAAAGTGTGTATTATCATGAGACAGAGAATGGAAAAGGCAGGCTCGAGCCGGCGTTACTTAAAAAACCAACCCAATCCTCTTCCTGTCCTTGCTATCCTTGCTAATGACATAAGTGAATTAGCAGCAGATGAGAATGAGTTTTTTAGTCCAATACTAAAAATCCAATAATAACAATCCATTAAAATCCATAACAATCCTTTATAAAATTCAGAAAATCCATTAAAATCCAGTGGATTCTGTAAATTCCACAAAATCCAGTCATTTAAAATCCATTAAAATCCAGTGAATTCTGTAAAGTCTTTCAGACTCTATTAAAATCCATGAGATTTAAAGTCTTTCAGACTCTATTAAAATCCATTATTGAATACCCCCCTGTTAGTTTTCGTAAAATTTAAAACTCTGATTAGGTTAACATAAAAGCAATTTGGAAATTCTAAATGGCGATGAAAGGGGTGAGGGGGTGTGACCGATCATCTCCTTTGAGATGTGTGTCTTTATGCATTTGGAGAAAATGAGTGGTAAATCCCCCTCTCACCCGTTTCCTCGCCGCCTAGAAGGACTCTACACAATTTGTCTTCTTATCCATGATTAGAAAAGACATTCATGAATGAAATAGATACTATTACATTATTACCATTCAAACTATAAGTTTGATTTCTTTGATCTAGATTCTAACATTCTAGAACGGGATGAATAAGCTCAAGTCATGAGCACGTGAGGCCTTTTTCTTTATTTCTTTCACGGGAAATTCTAAATGTCGAGGGAAAGAGCGAGGAAACCAGCGAGGTAAACGAGGTGGCGGGGGGTGAACCGTTCACCCCCCTCGAGATGTTTTCCGCGCGCGCATCTCGAGGGGGGTGAACGGTTCACCCCCCGCCACCTCGTTTACCTCGCTGGTTTCCTCGCCCTTTCCCTCGACACATAGAATCGCTCTTCTTTCACATTATTTGATCTTATTAGTGTTCTAGATGAATATTACAAGTCAACACAAATGATTAAAAAGTCAGTCTACTACTAAACAAATTCTTGTGTGGTGTTGTGTTGTTCTCCAAACTACACCGACTCACAGAGATTTCAACAAAACTAGTCAACACAAATTTAATGCAATAAGAAGTAGCAGTGATGTAGAAGAAGCTCAAAGAAAAAACAAAATGCAACTTGAACCACAACTTGGCAAAACTCATCCTTTGTTCTCTCTCATTTTGTTGTGCTTCTTTCAAATCTTATCTAAATATCCCTTGGTGGTCTGGTCATGAATCCGTGTACATGCAACCAAAGTTGACTCCTTTGTAAATACAATGAAACAAAGACATCTATTTTAACTAAATTCAGACCTTGCAAGTGATTCAGTCTTAATTTTCTATTCACACTTCATACATCATGCGTGTGTGTGTGTGTTCATCATCTAGTTTTTAGCTGATTGGATTCACATAGATAGTTTGAACCTCTAAAGTCTACATGGTGGTTAAATTTTAACAAGTCCATTTATTGGGAGTGTTATGACGAAGACAGAGTGAATATTTTGACTAGCCAACTAAGGGTCATGATCATGGATACTTAAATTTGACTACAATTGTGTGATAATGTGCAAGTTACAAATAATCTAGTATGGTGTAACAACCCTATATTTTAAAATAAGGCGTATTCAAGGTATATCTACAATAGTTTTTTTTTTTTTTCTTTTAATCAAAGGATAATTTTTTTTAAATTAATCATGGAAGTGCAAATTGTATCTATTGCTATTATCAGATCATCATGGTTTGTTGGATGGAAGGTTTGAAATGAATGACTTCAGTAGAGCTAACCAAATTCTTGGTTACGGAACTCAGACAATTAATGAAAGAAAGATCGTTGTGTGGTTAAAACTTCCCACCATTAATGGCAAAAGCGCGTCAAATGACTCAAATCTTCCACTTGTGCGCTTCCATGCACATTGCAACTACATACTTGAAACTCAACTTGTCCATATTTTTCAAAACTAGGTTTTACGCAAAGATTAAATTTTACTCGTTTTATTCTATATTTGCACAATGAAGTTGAAGAAGTAGTAGTTTTAGAAGGAAAAAAAAAATATCAGGGCTTTTTTTGTTTGTGCGCAATTAGACAGCCGAAATTCTAGCTGGCCTGAAAAAAACCAGTGAGGTTATTGTGGGGGGTGAATTTACACTTTTGCCCCCCATCTTTTACAACCTTTTGGAAAAGTTGTTTAAAGGGGGGGGGGAAGCAAAAGTATAAAATCTCCCCTAAACAGCAACCTCGCTGGTTTTTCATGCCAAGAAGAATTACTCGACAAACAGATCACCTTAGTTAAACTCATGTGAAAAATGAGCAACACATGAATCATCAATGTTGATGATGACCTTGTGGAAGTGGAAGCAAAGAAATTCTGATTATCGAAACAGAGCATTAGCTGAAGTGAGGTAACAACAAACGCGAATAAGAATCAAAATTGGCAGAAAGATTAGTTCACACAATCAACACTAAAAAAGCATTCCAAAGGAATCCTTTGATTCTCTGCTTTGATTAATTTTATCTGAGTTATTCTACATGGCGAGGAAACGAGCGAGGAAATGAGCGAGGGTGGGGAGGTGGCGGGGTGGGAACCGTTCACCTCCCTCGAGATGCGTGCGTTAAAAAAGTCGTCACACATCCTAAGGGAGGTGAACGGTCCCCACCACACCACCTCCCTCCCCTCGCTCGTTTCCTCGCCCACTTCCTCGACATTTAGAATTTCTGATTTTATCTTCTTTATCTACAAGCATCACCAAGGTGGGTTTTTTTTTAAAAAAAAAAAAAATTGGGTCATTGACCCTTACCTTATAGGGTTAACCAAATCAGGTTTGAATGCTACAATATTGTTGTCATTTAATATCCTTGTCGCCTCTATCTCGCATAGAGACTTGCTTTCGCTCCGGTCCATCGCCTCTACCTTACATGAAGACTCGTTTTCACTTCACTCTGGTCTAGTCCATCTAAACAGCTGTATTCAATACCCGAAGGTTTATCAACGACAGAACAAATGTGCTCCTAATAATCGGGCGAAAACTCACAAAATCCTAACTGGTGAGTCTCAAACCCGCGACCTCTCACAAAGAGAGTGGATGTACGACCAACTGAGCTACAATTGGTGGACAAGCATCACCAGAGTAGTGTGGCTGAAATACGAGGCTTCAGTCTTCGTAAGCACGACCAAGTCACAAACATGTTGACAATGGCATGACAGCTCAACGGTTGAAGCTTAGTGGATGATACCACTTGGTCTTGGGTTCAAACCCAACTTGCGACATCTTTATCAGTTTATGCTGTGTTGACCAGTTTTGGTCTTTAATGAGTTCTGGGATCCTATAAAAATCCTGCTCGCCTTCCAAAAAAAAAAAAAAAAGTCACAAACATGTTTCAATACATTACACTCGTACGTGATGTATCAAGATATGTTATTGGCTTCCAATTGGCGTATTTAGATCATTTACGCCAATTGAGTACCACTACATGTATAGATGAAAATGTGAGGGGTCAATAGATGGCAGTTTTTGTAATTATCTTGGGTTGGTTCAATAGATGGAAGTTTTTGAAATTATCTTGGGTTGGTTTGGATTACATTTTTTGGAGGTACTATAGTATGGTTTTTATATAAATGGGGTTGTCTGAACATAGAAACAATGTGAGTAAAGGCCAACCAAACAAAACCAAATACAACGAACTTCATTCACTTGATTTGGTTGGAAACATGGTTGGTGGTGGTGGTGGTACTGAGATTGCTGCAAGCAGTGATGAGGAGTTAGCTCGTTCTGGTCATGAGTTCACACAAGATGGAACTGTTGATCTCAAAGGCAACCCTGTTCTTAGATCCAAGAGAGGTGGTTGGAAGGCTTGCTCCTTTGTTGTTGGTATTTTTCTCCTCTCATTCTCCTACTCACTTTTCATCCTTTTCCTTATTGCTTTTAATGGATATTTGAGTTGAGGATAACCTTGATCTTGGAGAGGGCATATTTTTTAGCTGGAACCCAATAGAACTGGATGGATGTTTTCCATCCATACTCGCAATTTAACAGCATCAAAGTTGATCTTTCCAGGACCAAGATTTGTGTCAAATTAAGATTCAAAATGTCTTGTGAGCATGAATAAATTTGATGATAAACTTATAACAATGTGCTGTAAGTTTACACTTTAGTTAGAAGTGTTAGATAACGAAACTTATAAAAATGTCTCTTGTTTCTCTCCTACTCATTTACAAGAAAATTTCAAACTACTGGTGCGACTTCTTCTGGAAATTGTACACAACGAGTTGAATAGTCAATTTCAGGGCCCCACTGTGGGATAGAAAGTTCAGAGCACACATAAATTACAGTGAACACTGCATGGGGGTGATCAGTATAGATTAAATCCAAATCCTCAACTATAAAATGATGATTAAGTCCTTTGATTCCTATTTTATGAATTAATTTCATGAATTTTCAAACCTTGGAAGATGTTTATTTTTCTTTTCATTATGATGCACTTGAGATAGACCCACTTGCTTTTGAATTAATTTTGTGAGTTGTAGGATTCGGCATAAAGATTACTAAGAGTCAATAATCTAACAAAACTGAATCGGATTGTCAATTTGTCAATAAATCTATCTCCGCGGATCTTAATTTATATTTTCTTGAATATATATACTACTATATCTACTTGTATATTAGAATATACATGGTGGATAGGTCTCTTAGAAATGGAATCTTAAGACCAAAATAATCCAAATATCGAAGAACAAGTTTGTTTACACACAAATCAATTGTTTTGTAGTAGTTTTCATAGTCGCTTGTTGACAGATGTTATCCATTGATGATGATTATCCAAATGAATTTGATTAATTGTATTGTGGTTTTAATTATGTGTGTTTTGACAAATACAGTGTATGAAGTGTTTGAGAGAATGGCCTATTATGGTATATCATCCAATCTGGTCCTGTATTTGACTACCAAGCTCCATCAAGGAACAGTGGCCTCCTCCAACAATGTCACCAACTGGGTTGGCACTGTATGGATGATGCCAATTCTTGGCGCCTATGTCGCAGATGCACATCTTGGCCGGTACTGGACTTTCATCATTGCGTCCTCTGTCTACCTAATGGTAAATTTTACCATACTTTTCATGCACAAAATGCATGCTTTAGCCCATTGGGATAAACCATGGCAAGGGCTTAGGTGTTGGATAATATACTGATGATAATTGTATTGGCGACAGGGGATGTCTTTACTAACACTCACAGTTTCAATCCCTGGGATGAAACCCCCACCTTGTAAGCTAGTCGATGTAACGCAGTGTAAAAAGGCGTCGACTTTGGAATTGGGTTTGTTCTATACTGCACTATACACATTGGCAATTGGGACTGGAGGAACAAAGCCGAACATCTCGACCATCGGGGCAGACCAATTCGATGAGTTCGAGCCCAGGGAGAAGGCCCAAAAGCTTTCCTTCTTCAACTGGTGGATGTTCAGTATTTTCTTTGGGACACTCTTTGCCAACACATTCCTTGTTTACATCCAAGACAATGTTGGTTGGAGCCTTGGCTATGGGCTCCCTACAATTGGACTTACTGTATCAGTTGGGATTTTCTTAGCTGGGACGCCCTTCTATAGGCACAAGGTGCCTTCAGGGAGTCCCTTTACTAGGATGGCTAGGGTCATTGTTGCAGCGTTAAGGAAATGGAGCGTACCCATTCCAAGTGATCCTAAAGAACTCTATGAGATTGAACTGGAAGAATACACCACGAAAGGGAAGTTCAGGATTGACTCAACTCCTTCTTTGAGGTTAGTGTCATTCCTTCCAATTCTTTTTGAAAGTTAAACATGGTTTTATGGATCCTAAAAAGATCGTATGAACAAATGTGTTTTACCATTCGCCACAAATCTTACCAACTAAGTGAATTTACTTAAATAGGATTTTTGTTTATTGCATGAAAACAGGTTTCTCAACAAAGCTGCTGTTAAAATAGGCTCCAATGATCCATGGCTGTTGTGCTCAGTGACTCAAGTAGAGGAGACAAAACAAATGTTACGGATGATTCCAATATTGATTGCAACGTTTATACCAAGCACAATGGTTGCTCAAGTCGGTACCCTTTTTGTTAAACAAGGTACAACTCTTGAGAGAACTATAGGGAACTTCAAGATCCCACCAGCAAGTTTGGCTGCATTTGTAACACTATCAATGCTCGTCTCGGTTGTGTTATACGATAGGTACTTCATGAAAATAGCGAGGAAGATCACTAAGAACCCAAGAGGGATAACACTTCTTCAAAGAATGGGAATTGGCATTGTTCTCCACATTGTAATCATGGTGACTGCATCTGCAACTGAGATGAGGAGGCTTCGTGTTGCTAAAGATCATGGTGTTGTCGAAAGTGGAGGCCAAGTTCCACTCAGTATTTTCATTTTACTCCCTCAGTTTGTCCTCATGGGGATGGCTGATGCGTTTCTTGACGTAGCAAAGATTGAATTCTTTTATGATCAAGCACCCGAAAGCATGAAGAGTCTTGGGACTTCTTATTCCATGACTAGTCTTGGGATTGGAAACTTTCTTAGTAGTTTCTTGCTTTCGACCGTTTCAGATCTCACCCAGAGAGGCCAACACAAAGGATGGATACTCAATAACCTTAATGCTTCTCATCTGGATTACTATTATGCATTCTTTGCAGTCCTCAACGTCTTGAATCTTTTCTTCTTTACGGTAGTCAGTAGGTTCTACATTTACAAAGCAGAGATCTCTGATTCAATGCATATTCTTAGAGAAAACCAAGAAATGTTTAAGTTTAAAGTCTCAAAACAAGAAAGGAATGTTGACATAAGTTGAGACACAGAGCCAACAACAGGAAAAGGCTTAAGAACTCTGTCCTCCAAAGACGCGTCCAAAGCAACATAGGGGTCCTTCGTTCTGTTTTATGATAGAAGAGAACGTGGATGCTGGAGACTCGGTTGATGGTGTACTAGCATTGGATTGTGTTGAAAAAGTGTTCTGTGGATTGTGAATCAAGTATTTTGTATACGTTGATTGATGTTGTAATACATAGCATTTGTTAAAAAAAAATAAAAAAACAGAAAGCTGAATGAAAGCACACACTTAGTCTAAAACAACTATACTGAATTGCAACAATATATCATAAGTAAATTTCTTGTATGCCAATATATACGGAACACCTACATTGGTTGCGTCACATTTATGCTTTGTGAAATCCGTGCTTCTTACGAGGAACATTGACAAAGCAACAACATACACTAGTCCATAAAATTCAGGGATGAACGGAACACACAATTTATACAAAAAGTTCTATCAACCCCAAATGCACTCTTTATACATAGCACACTAAGAAGCAACAACTCATTTAGATCAAGATGTACTCTTTCCCTTACCTTTCTCTTGTTGTTCTTCCTCAAAATATAATGAGAAAAAGATACGGTCAAGTGGAATTTTTGATGATTCAATTCTTATGTTCTTCATTTCCTCTTTGACAATTGGAAGGTCCTCTTTAGGAAACGATTTGCCACCTTATCGTCCCTGTGGCACAACACTCTTAAGATTGTATTAGGATCAGCTCTGTTCCACCTTCCAGTGGTTGGTGGCATTGGCAACTTCTTGCCAGAACCAAAAACCCCAAGCCCACTTACTTCACAAGTCACAATGCTGAAATCCTTTATCAATTGTTCTGCACATTGACCCATTAGGTTCAACACCCCTTCCACCGTCTCTGCCTCCTTTTGCACCAATTCTTCAGGTATCAATCTGTTGCGCCTTATTGCGGAAGCGGGTAGACACCAACAATTGCACACAAGTACCACAAGGATCCAATCAATTAAATAGAGCAACTAGAATTGAAAGAAATTAGAGAAAATTAAGAACATACCACAAGAGACACAAGGTTTACGTGGTTCGGCAAATTGCCTACGTCCACGGTGATTCCACTATATTCAAGAACAAGGTACAAGAAGATGACAATTCTCACACAATCTCTCAACAAGAGATGAAACAATTCAAGGAATTATCTTTCTCTATTCCCTGTGCTTCACGGTTTTTCTACATGGAATCATCTTAAACAAAACACCTACAGTTCCTAGTATATATAGGAACAACAGTTTCCTGTTTCGCAGCAGTTTCCTGTTTCCTAGAATTTATTTCATGTTCAAAAAACAGTTTTCAGAAGTCCAAACAATTTTTCCTATTTCAAACAAAAGTCCAAACAGTTTCCTGTTTCAAACACGTTTCCTATTTCACGAAACAGTTATGTGTCCTATAACATGTTGTTTCCTGTTTCACAATTCTCTACCTCGGCAAATTTTTATAAGGAAAAAATGAGCCGAAACAAAGCATAAGAATAAACTGATCAACACTCCATCATAGCTTTGTCACCTCACGAAACAGCCCCGAAGGGCAACGCCCCAAAGGGCACTCAATCAACATGAGTCAATGTGGAGTAAGTCCAAACAATGTTGGAACTTAACTCCAGGAACAACCTTTGTCAACATATCAGCAGGGTTGTCTTTTGTGTGTACTTTCACCAAAGACACATCACCATTCTCAATTTCATACTTCTCCACATGTACCTTGCTCACCTTGGATGCCATTGCAAACAAAACCTGTGACTTTCTAGATAAGAAGTTTCACTACGGTTTTTCTTCAAACAACTTGTGCACAAACAAACCCTAGCACTTTTGAATCTTCACAATCTTGAGTAGAACAATTCAAGATCAATTTCCCTTAGTGCTCTGATACCAATTGTTGCGCCTTATTGCGGAAGCGGATAGACACCAACAATTGCACACAAGTACCACAAGGATCCAATCAATTAAATAGAGCAACTAGAATTGAAAGAAATTAAAGAAAATTAAGAACATACCACAAGAACACAAGGTTTACGTGGTTCAGCAAATTGCCTACGTCCACGGTGAGGTGATTCCACTATATTCAAGAACAAGGTACAAGAAGATGACAATTCTCACACAATCTCTCAACAAGAGATGAAACAATTCAAGGAATTATCTTTCTCTATTCCCTGTGCTTCACAGTTTTTCTACATGGAATCATCTTAAACAAAACACCTACAGTTCCTAGTATATATAGGAACAACAGTTTCCTGTTTCGCAGCAGTTTCCTGTTTCACAGCAGTTTCATGTTTCCTAGAATTTATTTCCTGTTCAAAAAACAGTTTCCAGAAGTCCAAACCGTTTTTCCTATTTCAAACAGGAGTCCAAACAGTTTCCTGTTTCAAACACGTTTCTTATTTCACAAATCAGTTTTGTGTCCACAAAACATGTTGTTTCTTGTTTCACACAATCCTTCCCCACATGTAGTGAAAACACGCTTTAGGCTATCAAAGTCTTCTTCAACTATCTCATGGTCTGACCTCGAAAACATCCGTCTACTACCCCCTGCAAGTAGCACCATCAGGTAGGCCTCAAATGTAGCCTTCATCACTTCTTTACTGCTATAGGTTGAGCTCGATCGGTTAGGATTGCCCCTAGCAGTGTAAGATTCTGTTTCAGAGTGCGGACAGCAGGGCGTATCCGCGCATTTGCAACATCACCAATGTATAGGCCATCATAGAACACGAAATTTGAGTCTAGAAAAATGAGACGGTAAGCAGCTACTTCAGCTACATTTTGAATTGCTGCCTGGATAGATGACCGAGCAAGGTCGAAATAGGAAGTAGAATTGGTGAAATGTCTATTGTTGTTGTGGTTGTGGCCGCGTTTCATGTTAGTGTGGGGAGTCCGGGGGGCGAGGGAGAGACACTTGTCAAGGGAGTGGAGGTGGAAAAGATGTAATGTAGAGTGTTAAGGCGGATGTAGAGGCGTTGTGTGCCACGACTAGTGGATGGCCTCGGATGATTACCATCTGTGAATGCTCCACGACGATGGTCATTTATCCCACCACTGCAAGGGGCTGCTCTCTTCCATAAATCGTGAAATTTCGAGCTTTTGTTGCATCTGGTTAGGGGAGGAAGTGGAGGGATGTAGCTTTGTTTTGATCCTAATTAGATGACAAACAACAGTGACTGTTATAACTGTTTCAGCAAGAAGAAAAGGAGTAAGAACTTCATGATTCAACCACACTACATGTACCAAATTATTAGATCTTACCACACGACGCAACAAAGGCTGTGTACTCTTTGAAATTGGAGTTCTAAGCCATCTGCAAGGTCTTGAATTAACTCCTCCGAAATGCCAAGGGGTATTTCAAAGAAGTTGTCCACGGTTTCCTTTGCTATCCTTACTACCTCCACTGCTGATTGTGCGAATGGCTCTGTTTTGGATTTAGGATTCCATGTCTGGAACACACATTTGAACCATAATTGTAAAACTATGAGATTTGTTTGAGATTTGTTTTGGATTTAGGATTCCATGTTGAACATTGTTTCTTATCCTATATTCCAACAAATGCAGCTGTGATATGATAGCAATGTTGTTTTAGCACCTTATATGTTTAGTGCCAAGATTTTGTTCATGTTGTTACTTGAGACTTATCAAACCATTTACGTGCTCAGCAGTTTGACCTCCATAAGTTCAATACCATCCCGGCTAAAACTTTCAGAAGCCAATAGTATGCTTTTAGGTAATAAATAACAAACCAACGATGAAGTTGTGGCGATCAACCGAGAGGTTATGAATGGTGACCATTCCCGTGCAATGCTCGTTGTGGAGTACAATGGAATTTCAGTGGCATGTGGACTGTACTGGCACAGAGGCACTACAAAAAAACGCTAAATTAGCAACGGAAATTAGCGACGGTTTTAAAAAACCGTCGCTATTTAAACGGTTAGCGACGGCACAAAACCGTCACTAAATTTTCTGCTACGGTTTTAGATATATAAATTAATATAACCGTCGCTAACCTTTTGCGACAGTTTAAAACCGTCGCTAATACAAACCTTAGCGACGGCCTTTTTACCGTAGCTAATGTTTGAAAAAATTTTATTAGCTACGGTCAAAAAACCGTCGCTAAATTGAAATTTTTTTTTTTAAATATAACAAACACATTAGCGACGGCCTTCCAGCCGTAGCTATTATTTCTGTGATTTTTTTTTTTTTTAAATTTATGAAAAACAACGTAGCGAGGCTCCAGAACCGTAGCTAATGTGAATTTAAAAAAAAAATTTGCAAATGAGTTTAGCGACGGTTGTTGGACCGTAGCTAAAGTGATTTTTTTATAAAAATTTAACCAACACATTAGCGACGGCCTTTCGGCCGTAGCTAATATTTCTGTGATTTTTTTTAAAAAAAATATATGAAAACACCTTAGCGAAGACTTCTAGACCGTAGCAAATGTGATTTTATATTTCTGTTATTTTTTTAAAAAAAATATATGAAAACACCTTAGCGACGGCTTCTAGCCCGTAGCAAATGTGATTTTTTTTAAAAAATTTTTGCAAAAGAATTTAGCGACGGTTTTGTGACCGTAAATTTTTAGGTAAGATCATTCTTCTTATTTAGATGTCCTCGATCTTCTTATTCTTTTTCTTCAAACCTGTGTAGATTTTCCCCCCCTTTTTTTAGCAAAACAAAACATTAAAACCCACAAAGAATCCACAGTTTTCAACAGCCCCATGAGGCCATTCTTGAAGGAATTTTAGGGTTTTCAAATGGCATTCACTGATCAGGGGTTGGTCGGCTCCTGTTCTTTCCTCTTCGCGAGGTTTTGTCCCCAAATTAGTTTTATTTCTTCATTTACGTGTTGATTCAATTGTGTTTTGTTTTATAAGAAATTGGATCTGAATTTTTATTTTCATTGTGTGTTTGACATCCTTATAGTGTGCTATTTGTTTGTTCATGGTGGGATTGTTCTATATGCCACTTATCTAGGTGGAAACAAGCAGATGATGGGTCTAATGTACTTACTAGTAAGAGACGTGGGGTAGCTGCTAAGACAATGTGGCATTTCCCACTTATTCCAAGGTTACAGAGGCTATTTATGTCATCTAAGACAGCATCAAGCATGCGTTGGCATGCAGACTCACGAGCACGGGATGATATCCTACGGCATCCTGCTGATTCTATGGCTTGGCGACATCTCGATAATCAATTTCCAGACTTTGCTGTTGATGGTCGAAATGTCAGGTTAGGATTGGCAAGTGATGGCTTTAACCCATTTGGAACTCTTAGTATTGCACACAGTACGTGGCCAGTTGTCTTAATTCCATATAATCTACCGCAATCGATGTGTATGAAGCAACCTTTCTTTATGATGTCTTTGCTTATTCCTGGACCTCGTGCTCCAGGCAATGATATTGATGTATATTTACAGCCATTGATTGATGAGTTGAAGGAATTATGGGATGTTGGGCATCTAACATACGATGCATCAAGGCAAGAAATTTTGTGATGCGTGCAGCTATCTTATGGACAATTAACGACTTTCTGCATATGCAAACTTGTCTGGGTGGAGCACAAAAGGCTTGTATGCATGCCCCACTCAGGGGCGGACCCAGGATTTTAGTCCAGGGGGGCGAAATGGAAAATATATATATATATATATATATTTTGGAAAGCGAGCTGGGTTTTAAGGACCCCAGAACCTTTATACAAATGAAACAATAGTAGTTATCAATGATAAAACCAATTTTTTTTTACTGAAACTAGTAACTAATAAAAAAAATTCAACTATAAAAAATACAATGCATATATCAAATTGGATCCAAGTGTAGTCAATTTTAAGCCAAAATAAGGTCACTATTGATAACCATAGCAAAGAGCAAACAAGCATAATAACTAGAATATATAACTAATATCACAAAAGAGTTTGTGTAGGCAGCCAGACTTTAAAGTCATTTTTTTGTCAGGCTAGAGCATTTTTACACATTTACCCATAAGCGCCTTCG